>JANHZU010001792.1:327054-341066 GCA_032468055.1 Acrochordus granulatus
CATCCTATAACAGCACCTTTAACAACATAAAAGAATAGCATCTGCCTATCTCAGGTTCTTAGGAGAGACTCGATAGGGATTTCCATAACATCTCCCCTCCTCCTCCTCTCCTCCTCCTCTCCCTTCTCCTTCCCCATCTCCTCCTCCTTCTCTTCTCCTCCTCCTTTCTCCTTCCCTTTCCTTTTTTGAAGGACAGATTATATATCCTCAATGAATTAAATGAAAAGGAATAGGTAGGGTTGGTGGCTTTGCCTTTTTCAATAAAGTAAGGAAGACTGATTTTTGATCTGTTTTCTCTCTCCCATTCCACCCCATTTCCCAAGCCTGAATGTAAAAGTAAACTCACCATTTGTAGAGTTAACACTATCAAGGGAAATACTTGGATCTTAAAGTCACCTTAACTGCACCCTCAAGTGGTGACAATTAGAACTTTTGTGATACCGGACCAGCCTCAAACACTTGCCTCTGTTTGCTTGCTTGTTTGATTGCTATCCCTCTTCCACCATCAAGGATCAACTTCAAAAGTATAAAATACAGCCAAGCTATATCACTGCATAACAAGGAGTCTCACATGGGAATGGCAAACTAAGGGCCTAGAATAAGTGACCTTCAGCAAAAAAGTTCCTGTCCTACCAACCCATAATAATGGATTTTCTTGCTGGAGAGAAGACCAGACTGAAAAATTGTACAATCAAGGCATGAACTATCTTTTTTTTAGCCCCACAAGCCCCTTTGACTGTATGAATTTCACTGGTGCAATTGCCAAAGACCTCTGGCACTCTTCATTTCAAAGAGAAAGCACAGGCATACAGTATACGCCATTAAATGGGCTAAACCAAGATTTAAAAACAAAGGAGAAGAAAGATCACTGAGTGGTAATAATGGGGTGTCCTTTTCAGTCCCATCCACTGTAATTTTGCTCCCATCCACTTCCTCCTTGCCGATGAGAAATGCAATTCCTGGTGACCAAGACAACAGCCACATGTATTTCTCAGCTTGGCTGTGCTGGCTGTGGCTGATGGATGTTGATGCCCACATATCTGCATGACACCAAGTTGAGGAACGCTGGAATGGGGTTTAGTTGCTGCCCTAAAGACAAGGCTGATCGCAGAGCCGCGTCAGGGAACTGTCCAGCAAAGTAGATGCTGAAAACATGACGGTGCCTTTCTTTCAGTAACAACACCTACGTGAACACCTTCCTATTGTGCTGACCTGCTGGTTCCATCACAGCTGTTTTTTCCCCTGGATGTTGGGAGAAATCTCCAGATGCCTGCAAAGACAGGATCTTGCTTTCTCCAAGACAAGTTAGAAGCAAGCAAGGGAATTAAGATTCATTGACGGCCTCAGTTGTAAACTGGTTGCATTTGTCAATTTCCCAGCAAAAGATACCTCTGCATATCCCTAACTCTGGGATAGGTTAGGGTAGAGTATCATATTTGGGTTAAGGAAGAGTGAATCTGGGTTTGCAAACTTTTTCTCCCCAAAAGAGATAGTTTGTTTGCTCACTTCATTGCAATGTTTTCTGAAAACGCCATGTTTCCTTAAAATAGGCATTTTGTGTATGGGTTTGTGTTGCAAATGAGATTCTCAAGACGTTAAAGAATGTGCCATTTAGGGGCTACTTACCTTCTTGTACACCTGCAGTTTAGGAAATGCAAGTTTCTTATCCATCTCTTGCTTTCCTTAACTGGATGGACTCCAGAGAGGTTGAAACACAATGCCAATCACTCACACTGCTAGAGATAATGATAGCTATAGTCCAACATATCTGGAAAGTACCAGATTGGGAAAGGATGTTTTGGTAAAGTATCAAATAGTGTTCAAAAAACAGGCTTCTAAGACTGAAAAGGCCCTTTTCTTTCTTCATTGGGTTTATTTATGGCTGGTCTTAATATAATCTTCAAGGTGTCACTTCAGGGCAGAACTTCCTGGAAGAAGTCTAGGGTTGGGCACAGCACAATAAATAAGAGAACTCACAAATCGAGTACCATGTATTGATTTTATTCTTTATTCTTTGCCACCCAATGGAATGTTGGAAATAAATAACATGAAGTGCTCTGGACTCTGCCAGCATGATAAGTCTCTCAAAACTGAGCAAAATTCTTGGCCAATAAAGTACCTGTATCTGTATCTGAATGGGGTCACATTTGGTGTGGGGGAAGAAAGAGCAGCAGAAAGATACAGTTAAAATGGGCTGGTTCTGATTTGGAGAGGGGGGTTAAGTTAGTCAACCCCTGGAGACTGTCTGGAGAACTCCCTGCAGTTTTTATTGGCAAGGTTTTTTTCAGAAGTGATTTGCCATTGTCTTCTTGTAAGGGCTGAGAAAGAGTGAATGGCCCAAGTCACTCTCTTTTCATCTTTTATTTCTGTGCATTTCTTTTTCCCCTCTCCCTCTCTTTCTTCTCCTTATTAGGTATTTGTTTCTGCTAGTTTTCATGTTGTCTTTAAAATTTTAGTAAAATTCATATAAAAAAGAAAATACTTCAAGTCATTCAATAATAAGATGGGCAACATATAAATTTAATAAATAAATTCAAACAATAAAACTAAAACCTTGGCACCTCAAATGCCAGCTTTTCTATATGTATCCAACAGAACCACCCATTGGGAAAGAACTAGATTTTTATGGCCTTCCAGAAGGCTAAATAGGCTAGGATCTGGGAAAAGAGTATTCTACAGGTTGGTGTTGCATTGAAGAAAATGCAGAATTTCCTATAGCCACTTTTAGTACAGAAGTTAGTGAGATTTCAAAAGCATGCTTCTCCAACCTTGCTGATCAGGTAAAATAATGCACACTGGGTTAGATCCTGGTTTAGGATTTGCCTGCTAAAACCCATGGGAGTTAAGTAGGCCTTGCAGTTTCTCAGAAGCTTTCTTCTTCTTCCCTGACATCTATTTCTCTGTCTCATTCTTTGGGTGCTTGAAAAGTCTCATGGAGGTTTGGAAGATAAATTGTCTTTCATAAAATTGAATAAAAACTTGTAGGGGGAAAGTGCAGCCAAATTTCAGCAACATCATTCTTAATGATTGCAACAGATTTAAATAAGTCTGCATCTGGGCCAACCTGCTGTTATTTAAATTGGGAGGGGGGGCAAAGAGACCTAGGATGTCCTGAACCTAAAATGATCAACTTGCATGCTTCATAGATGCACTCTGATAAAAAAAAAAATCTGGGGTGGTGGAGGATATCTAGATTAAGGTGGTCATTGCCAAGTGTTTGGATAAACAGCAGGATTGATATGCAATTAATTTATATTAATTCAGCTTTATCAGTTGCTGTATGTCAAAATCCCAATCTGTTAGTCTAGTCTACTTTGCAGCATTGATGGTCTAAAAATTAAGGATGAATAGCAGGTCACTTGAGTTAAGCCATCAAACAGACTTGCTTCTCTGCACAGTTCTGATGTACCATTTTTGTGTCCTGCAGATCCGTCACAGCCTTTTGTGCAGCCCAACTCAGAACATCCAGATATCATCTATGTGCGCAACGTTACAGATGTGATCAATGTGCCATGTCGTGTCACCTCACCAGAGATCGAACCCAAACTGCTGATGGTGAGCATTACCTGGTCTTAGCTTTGCCATTTCTCAGTCTTACCACAACCCTCACCAAATAGGTTAGCTTTAAAGAATAACTACTGATAAATAAATAAATGAGGATGAATTTGCTTGGTTTGATCGGCCACTTTTAGAGGAGTACTGTGCGAAAGTCTTAGTCCACCATTAGACGTTGTTTTAGCAATGATGTGAGCTTATGTTTCAGTAACTTTATTAAAATACAGCCAGAAAATACAGGAAATTTATATGCAGTATTCAACAACAGGAAAAAGCAGAAAAAAGCAGCTTCCATGGGCTAAAGAGGCAAGTGTTTAGTCCTGACTATTGAATACTAACTTTTGCCTGAAGAAGCCATTTTGTTCTGAAAATTGAATTTGTTTAAACATTCCCTGCATTTTCTGTTTGAATCTTAATACAGAGACCAAAAAATAATGATGGGTGGTCATTAAGACTTTGCTAAAACAAAGCAGGTGGTGACCTAAGACTTTGCACAATGCTACAGATTTTCAAACTAGCACATTTCAATTTTAGTCCAGACAATTAAGGAAAAGAAACCTACACTCTTTAAAGTCTACTACACGAGAGGCTTTTTAAGACAGGAAAAAGAAAGGCTGTGTATTCTGGGCATCTCTTAAGGAGTTTCTGAGAAAAGTGCAGTGCCAATTTCTTTGGAATTCTGTGGAAGAATATTTGCTGGAATTTGTTCCAGATAGGATGCATCCCACCCAGAATCCCGAGAGAAGCAAAATCCTAAATCTGCTCCCATCAGGATTTCAAGAACGCTTCAGTTAATTTTCGGGGGCTCTTGAAAAGCAGCAGGTGAAGCATGGTTCTTGTTTTCTGAGCAGGGTCTGCCTGAAGACAGAACAAGGAGAATTATTTCGTTGCAAGATAACATAGGGCACGACTCCTAAGAAGAGGGAGCTTTTTTTAATTTTTTGCCAAACTTCTGCTTTCTTTCCTTTCGGTTCTCACTCAATAGAACTTGCTTTCAATGTTATGGGTGGAAAACAACATGATTCCAATTTTTTTTGTGATAAAGCAAATAAGCAAATGAAGATTGTGTGTGCAGCCTCCCTGGCTTCCCTCTTTCTCCAATTCAAGAGAAGAAGACCTCTTGAGGCTTTTGCGTGGGCAGCCTGGGCAGTTGTAAAGTAATGCAGGAAATACCGCTGGACAGAAGGAGCACCCTCCCTACCTCCAGCAATGAAGCAGGCTTAAGAGTACCTACCACCGATAAAACTTGTCCTGCAGCAGCTGAGTTTGCTCTCTTGTAGTTTTAACTCATAGGCCGCTCCTTCTCTGAAGTAAAGTAGCGACAAATAAGTGGAATGCCACTATACTCCAAAGAGGGCAGATACATTTAATGAATTGCGTCGTATTTTCCGGTGCGAGCAGAATTTCTTCCAGAATTCACCCCTGGTTTCTAAGAAGCTGTTTTTGATACCGAATGATCTTCACCCATTCTCAAGGTCTCGAATACTGACTAATAATGTGCATTCATCTCAGTGTCTGATTATGGGTATTTAACATGAATTTTGGAGTTGTTACAGAATTTGATGTATCTGATGCTTTAGTAGAACTGAGGCTAGACAGGCAACGGGATGTGGTAGCCTCGACAGTGTTTGATGGACAACAGTGGTGGCATCTGACTGATAACCTTTGATGCCTACCAAAGCAATAAAAAATGCCAATGAGAAACCTCCCCAAACTTTCAGTGTTGAGGTGAAACAGTACCTTCTTCAGGAGAGAGCAATCCCCTTCATAATGTACTCTGTCCAAAACACACACACACAAATACACACACAGAGACACTTCCATAATTTTGAAATGAAACCCATTTTTCACTTTCTTTCCTGGCTGGTGCAGCAACAGCTTTGGCTTTCTCTAAGTGTTGACTTAACACCTCTGTTGACTTTTGCTGAACTCTCTGAAGCTAGCAGCTTCTCTGAAACCTGAAGATAACGTCTCCTTGAGGAAAGAGCAAGGAGTTGAGATGCCTTATTTCTGATCTTTGCCATCTCTGGAACTGAATCAAATATTTTCCACTTATTGATCAATCCTGAACTGGAGGACCTTGTCCTCCAGACCTTCAGAGGGACGGGCAGATGTTTCCATTTCGGGCTGCTAGGACGTCTGGTCAAAGATTTTTTTTCTTCCTCCTTTGAAAGAGACAGAAGGGGCGGGAGACCGACACATTCGCACACAGAAAGGAAGGTGTCTATTCCCCTGCCTTGAGAGTTGCCTCCAGGAGAGCAGATAAGCCTTTTGGTAGAGGTGTGTTTACCTTGGGCACCCATTTTTCTCTTCCCATTTAAGGAAAGCTCACTTATTGTTTTGGCCTTGTCTGGAAATACTATGTGTGGAGCCAGGTTGGCGGCTTCCTTTACTCACAGGAAACTGAGAGGGGAGGGGAGGAAGGAGTCCGAGGATTTGATAAATTTAGAACATCCTCCTCCAAATTTAATAATTGCTCAGTGATAAAGCTTCAGGAAAGAGGGGGAGAAAAATAGCACCAGGGTCTTTTAAAGGTTGGGGTAAAATCAACTGTGATTCCTCTTATTTTTTTATAACAACTTTTTAATATTGCACAAGGAGCTTTATTTAATTTGTAAAATGTGGTTGTGTGTATCTATATCATATTTATATACAATATTTATCTCTCTGTGTGTATGTATTTATGTGTGTGTGTGTATATTGTATGTGTGTGTGTATCTGACCACCAAGGGATCCTCACATGCTGAGTTATAATATTCAACACCATTCCTGAAACAATATACTTTCCCCCAACTAAATTACATTACTAAATTACATTTTTGATGGTTTCCATTATACTTTAAAATGACTGTACTGTATCCTCCTTAAATATTTATGGGAAATTCAATTGGGCTGCTAATGCTTCAAAGAAGCTCATTCCTCATGTCAGCTGATTCTGATTAGTTCTAGAAATGGGCTTGAAATTCAAGCTTTTTTAATATACACATACAATATATAAAATTAATGCAGGATAAAACTATGTGGGCTATCCCTTCGCATGGGGCTGATGTATTGTCTGAGAAAACCTCAGAAAGAAAATGAAGGCTGCTCAGAAAACTTTGCACTAAATTGCCATGACACTTTGCCAATAAATGCTATTAATGCAGAAAAAGGGTCTACTCGTAGGGTTGTCCATGGAGGGAGAGTAAAAAAAATCACCCTTTTTTACATGGGTTGCATATAGAAAATCATGTGACCATGGATTTTTTCATTTTCAAAAATTATTCCCTATTAAAAAAATTAATATCCCCAAATTCCAACCAACTTTAGGATGCCTAACTGACTTTTTTAAACATGATCCCCTTGATGTTCCTCCTGACTGCAAACCAGAGATAACCTTCAGCCTAAAAGAGAGTGCAGACAATTAAGCACTCCTTTCTTTGCATTTTACAATTGTAGCCTCATTAAGTCGCATTTATTCAATCAAATAATATTTAAAAAATATTTTTTATTACAAAAGGAATTTGAAGGGGAGGAAGAGAAGACATGATAGAGAGAGAGAGATGATAGATACATAAATGATAGAGATAGATGATAGATATAGAGAGATGAAAGAAAGGTAATAGATAGAGATAATAGATAGATAGATATAGATAAATAGATAGATGATACATAGATAGAAGTAGGTAGGTAGGTAGGGTCAAGCTCCAAAGAACTAAGAAAGGTGTTTTATGGTTCTTTTAAGCAATTTCCTTTATTGCTCTTCATCTACAGAGAAAAATACATGGATTTCCATTTCAAATTTGGATAAAGGGCAACACAGAACCTTGCCACCATCCCCACCCCCTAGAAAAGGACTGAAACAGAAGTTTTGCACATTTGGTTGAAAATAAACACTATTGTTTAGCATGGAAGACAAAAGATTTGTAAAACTTAAGCTTCTGTGACTTTGCAATGTTTTTAACAGAAGTCTTCATGTTGGTTTCTTGATATCTCCCTCTGGTTGGACATTTGTTTCTCTTCAGCTGCAAGGCCTGGTTTCTAATCCAAGGTCCTCTTCAAGCCATAGCCAACATAGGAGAATGAATGACCTGACCTAAGATGAAGCATATCCCAGGCTTTCTTTTCCAGAGTGAAAGCAAGGAATTATATAGCAGATAAATTAACTGAAAGTGGCCAGTGACGGTGACATCTGTAGTTTTGGGGTAGCATTTCAAAATGATTGGGACTTGTAGGTTTGGGAAATACAGTTCATAATAGGGCACGAAGGACAAGGAAATGAGCAGTGAAGAGCACCAAGCTACAGAGAGCCATGGCGGGATTCCAGATGTCCTTGTTGTTCCAGCCTGAATCAACTGGGACAGGAAAGTGACTGATAGCCCTTCCTGTTGAGGAGGACCTGATGATCTGCTTTTTGTTCCAGGAACATAGAATGCTCAGCGATCTGGGAAAGATTTTGCAAGATGTAGTTGAGAGGCTCTATACAAGAAGCAGATACACACTCGATCTGTAGCTCATGGCAGATTGTCATCCTGGAAGAGGAAATAACAATCATTACACTAAGCTAAAAATGATGTTTTACAAAGCATGGTGGCTTGGTTCTAATGATTAACTTGAAGACCGACGAGTATATCTATTCATCATGCCACTAATCAAAATCAATGGGGATGATTAAAGTAGGTCAGACATCCACTCTACAGGTCCACCAAGAGGTTCTTCCTCTTTTCCTTTTCTGCTGTTAACAAAAAACTGTCACATTATAAATTCTGCTTGGCTGATTAAATTTCTTTTTAATTAGCTTTGCTGCATACTCATTTAAAACCCTCTTTTGAAATATGGCAAGATGCCCAAAGATAAGTGATATGAAGTCAGATCACAGGAAGCTAGCTTATAATAACCATATTGCATACCACACTTAACTGTGTTAAGAGAATCATGATGCACTTAACTACCCCAAATTTTTGTCTGTTAGGATATATTGATCTAGAAACTAGCCACGTGGTTGAATTTGTGCCACACGTTGGGCCAAAATGGGATTGGTTCATTTATGGTTATGGGGTATTGGACAAACAGAGCCACTGATTTGATTCATTGATCAGTATCACTCAGTATTCTCGATTCTGACTGGCAAACCAGAGTCTCAGGCAGAATTTCTGAGGTTGTATTTGGAGATGCCAGAGATTGAACTGGGGAACTACAATGTATGATCTACTATAAGTGAAGAGAGAGAGACAAGAGATGAGTCTGAACAGAACTGAACTGAACTAGAGACGTACAAAATGTTTTGCAATATCCCATATTTGGGAAGATGATATTCTGACCTTGCCAGAAGTGGTCCAATTTCAAAACATTCCATTCTAACTGTGTGAAATTACCCATTTTGAGGGTGGGCCATTTTTAGTAAGTCTGCGAGAGGCACATCGGATGTCTGAATTCTTTCAGTAAATATGGAATGGGCCTGACCGTAGAATCCTGCCTACCTAGCAGTTTGAAAGCATGTAAAAATGCAAGTACAGTAGATAAATAGTTGCTGCCTATATGGTGGGAAGGTAACAGTGTTCCATGCACCTTGAGGTATAGACTTGCTGGCCATATGAGCATGGAAGTGTCTTTGGACAAATGCTGGCTCTTTGGCTAGGAAACAGAGATGAGAACTGACCCCCTAGGGTCAGACAATCTACCTTTACCATTTTACAGTAGAATATCTGTCTCAAAATCAGAGCAGGTCATCTTATGTTTGGGACATTTCAAGATCAAAATGGCTTGAATGGTTCTTAATTATATCCACTGTAGCTTTATCTCAGACAAAAAGAATGGTATCTTAATGTTTGCCTTTTTTTCTTTAGCATCCTTCCTCCAATCCTTTCACCTGTGAGAAGAAGGAATGGGATCCAAAGAAAGGATTTCTTATCACTTCACCCTCCTTTAAGTTCTTTAGTAGCATGCTCAAGTGTGTTGCTACAGTCAACAAGGAACAATATGCAACTTACTACATACCACAGAAAGTAGGTGAGTGTCTTACTGCCTTTACTCCATGTGATGACAACATCCTCACTTCCTTTTTGGAGGTAGTGTTCAATTGTTGGACTATATTCTGCATTTAACCTGGTTTCAGTTGTAGAAATCATATGGATTTGCCTCCATAAACACACCTCAAAGTTCTACCAGTGCTGGTATTACATGTTCTCCACCTTATGAAGGGTCATCAGATATGTGGATTCTGCACTGGCACTCGACATGATTGGAACGGATGTTCAATCATTCATTGTCTTTCTTATTTCTTTTAGAGACAAGGGTTTGGAACCTGTCTATGAAAGCAACTCCCAAAAATCTCTTGGTTGGAGAAACGCTTAGCTTGGAATGCAAAGCAAAGACGTACTGGAATGGACGGATAGAATTCAAATGGAAATTTCCAGGAAAGAGAGTAAGTCATTCCAACGGGTCTCTTAGTTGGGGAAAGACCTTTGCCTGCTTAAAGTGTGTGTCTCTTTTCTGAAGATCTGCAGCCTTTTGTAAGGCTCGAAGGATCAGGCTTAGTTGGTGCAGTTCTAGTGAACAGGTTTATTGAAGCTACAAGGTCACAAGAATTTCTCCAACTGCCTGCCAAACACCTGGACTCCCTGGATAAGGCTAACAGTCTTCATGAAGGGTTGGACCTTTGATGTTTATGCAGGCGTAGTGACTCCAGGTTGATCCCCTTCTTAACCTCTGGCTCTGCCCTTCTTCTCCCATGCCTTGGTTCTTCAGAAATGGATCTGCTGAATGTTTGTTAGCTTTCCTAAATAACTATTCAATTGCCCACTGTTGACTAAGGGGCTTAAATACTTCAGTGGAGGCCTATTGGAAGTCCTTAAAAGGTAAAAGTAAAGGTTTCCCCTGCCAGTCATAGCTGATTCTAGGGGGGCAATGCTCTTCTCCGATTCACAACCAAGGGAGCCAGTGTTGTCCGAAGATGCTTCCGTGGCCATGTGGTTGGCATGACTATATGCAAGGTGCACGGAATGCTGTTACTTTCCCACCAATTTAGATGGTACTTATTTTGCATGGTTTTGAATGGATAGGTTGGCAGGAGCAGGGGCAAATAATGGGAGCTCACCCCATTATGTAGCACCTGAGTCTTCCAGCTGAGAAGTCCAGCATCTTAACCACTCGGCCACAAAATAAATACAAGGTATATACCCTACATTTCAAAGTAAGAAAAACAAATCAGAATGTTTGTATTAGTGCAAGGCTCTTTAAAGGATGGGGACCCCTTTTTTTAAAACTTCCTGGATAGGATTTCTCAGCACTGGCTGATCCATAAAACACCAGAAAAGAAAATTATTCCTTGAAGTGCTTGGTAGTACAACCTTTTAAACATGAAAACAAAAGAAAGGACCCCAGGTCGTCTTTTAAGACTCTTGAAGTCGACTCGCATCTAACCTACTACACGCACATCTGGCAAAAGATATAGTGATATTTTCCTTTATGGCTTTTTATTTTGGGTATTTTGAACTGAGCTCAGCCCAGATTTTTCTTTTGTTCTTTTCTAGGAACCAAAGCCAACACACAATTTCCTCCTGGGAAACCCCTTGAACCAATTCTTTAGTTTTGTGATTATCACAAATGTTACAATGGAAGACGAAGGACATTATACATGCACAGCAGTCAATCCATCCGAAGGAGACCAGGAAGTCAATACTAAAGTCACAATATTTGGTAAGAATGACTTCAAAGCAGGATGACCACATAGAAACGGTGTCAGAGGAGGTGTAGTCAGAAAACAGCACTTTTGTGCAAGTCAATATATTATATGTTACATATGTTCGCATGTTACAGTTACAATGGTGCTGCTACCACCATTACAGGAGACCTCCCTTGCTGATAAGTCCCCTCCACAATCCTTTGAGAAAGTTTAATACTTTCCAACTCAATGTTGACTTGTCACCCTCAGCATTTCCAACTTCCCCCAGGTCAGTTAACTTCCCCCAAAGTTATTTGCTTGCAGTGAGGGGGGCGTCTATTTTTTTAAAAAAATATTGTCAACATTGGTGGCTCAAGATAAGTAGTTTACTCGGCTCCATCTATGATACCACCATCATTTTTGGGCCCTAAGATGGTCAGAGGCAAAATCTCACACGGTATTCTAAAACTGCACCTATGTGCCATACTGTGCAGAAGTCTTAGGCCACCACCACTTCCTTTTAGCAAACTTTTAAGGACCATCCATTATTATTTTTAGTGTCTCCATTAAGATTCAAACACAGGAAATATGTACACAAAATTTAAACAAACACAATTTTCAGAACAAAATGGCTTCTTCAGGCAAAAGTCATATTAAGTATTCAGTACTAAATACTTGCCACTTTAGCCTATTGAAGTTGTTCTTTCACATAAAACTATAAGCAACCTCTAAACTTATTGTACATGTATTGTAGACAATGCAATCAAATATCATGTTTCTAATAATAGAATAACTCCATTAATCAGAACTTCAATAGAAACATCTGGAAGACCCTCTCTTAAGAAAGCAATTTCTCTGCACGTGTACTGTAAAGGAAAGCACTTCTTTAGAATCTTACCACATTTTCCATCTTGTTGCACTTGTCCGGTGCTGCAGGGATGTCCTTCGGTGACAATTTTAGCTGCTTTCTGAGCTACTTCGTATTCTGTCCCAGAAAACTGAATGTAAAATTGTTGTTTGTTAATAGATTTTCTCAAGGTTTTGATTGCTGTTTGTAGTTTCTGTTCCATCCTTTTCCGCACACAATCAATATTGCAAGTGTCTAAGAGGGAGACATAATATGAAAATTAAAAACAATTGAGGTCTGGATTAGAACACAGTTTTCATAGTTGCTCAAAGTTGTGCAAAAATCTTAGGCCACCACCCACTTTGTTTTAGCAAAGTTTTAATGACCATCTGTAATTATTTTTTGATATCTATATAAAATTCAAATGGGAAATACAGGAAATATGTACACAAAATTTAAATAAACACAATTTTCAGAACAAAATGGCTTCTTCAGGCAAAAGTCATATTAAGCATTCAGTACTAAATACTTGCCACTTTAGCCTATCAAAACTGTTTTTTCTGCTTTTTCCTATTTTTGAATACTGCATACAAATTTCCTGCATTTTCTGATTGTAATAAAGAGACTGAGACATTATATGATATATGATCATTATACTATTGCTAAAACAACAAAACTAATGATGGCTTAAGACTTTTGAACTGTACTCCAGGTGTACAAGAAGGGAATGGCATTCATTATCAATTATTACCCTATCTCACCTAATAGAGGAGTATATCTTAGACACTGTTGGCTGCTACATCTATTATAGCTGAATCAGTATGTTGGAATTTTAGGATCTTAGAAACCAATGATAGAAACCTTGCTTATAACCCACTTGCTTATCACCATGTGCTAACCTCTCCTTTTGAACTAATGCAATCTTCAGAAATCCCTTTATGGATTCACTAGATTCAATTCTATTTCTAGATCTGTATTTTGGTTCAACAAGACACTCATCCTGTATGCTGGATGTCTTGGTTCTTGTTGCTCAGCACTGAATTCCTCAACCTCTTGCGTTCATAACAGATCTTGGGGTTTGGCATAGGATTGCTTTTATTTTCCTTTGGAGTTACTTTGATATATACTACACTGATATATACAAATAACAATCAGTTATTTGTAGACAGACAATAACTGTAACATTCTAAAAACCAGTCACAACAACATAGCAATATTTATTATCAGACAATAGAGTATAGATAATCCTTGACTTGCCACCGTAAAGGATTCTGCCCATTATGGTTGAGATGATCGTAAAGCAGATTATCATGTGACCTACCTGATTTTACAATATTTTTGCAGTGGTCATTAAGTGAATCCATGGTAATTAAGAGAACAGTGCAGTTGTTAAGAAAACTCATTGCCTGGTATGGATGTTTTTGCTGAAAAATGGAAGTAAATGCCAGTTTTCAGCACAAATATAAATAATGGC
This sequence comes from Acrochordus granulatus, assembly GCA_032468055.1. NCBI lineage: Eukaryota > Metazoa > Chordata > Lepidosauria > Squamata > Acrochordidae > Acrochordus > Acrochordus granulatus. Next base: position 340,573 of record JANHZU010001792.1, read on the forward strand.
CTTATGATTGTGGGCCAGTTGTTGAGCACCTGAAATGTGGTCACATGAATATGGAGAAGGTGTCCGTTCAAACTTTGGAAACAAATCATAAGTTCCTTTTGGAGGGGTCCATCATATCTTTGAATGATCGCTAAACAACCAGTCATAAATTGAGGACGATCTGTAATTCTTTGGCAATACATGTATGGTCCTGTATTGTAAAACTGAGTCAGATAATTTAATAGTTATTTCTACAGATGGATTTGCAATAGCAAAAAGTACTAGGAATGGGGCCAAGTTTAACCTTGATCTCGCTGATCTCCTACAATAGACTTTTCATTTTTCCTAAAACAAACAAATGGTGGGAAATGAGAAGAGTTAATTTGATGGATGCCCCCCAGTGAGGCACCACCTTGCTGTGGTTGGGGGGCTTGTGTACTCTAATGAAGATGAGAGCTCTGCCAGAGGTTCAACCATACTGGACAGGTCTCATCAGAGGAGCCAGACGAAGAGTG
>JANHZU010001792.1:350394-365866 GCA_032468055.1 Acrochordus granulatus
TCTTTCTTGTAGAGCTCTTCTGTGTATTCCTGCCATCTCTTCTTAATTTCTTCAGCTTCTGTTAGGTCCCTACCATTGTTGTCCTTTATCATGCTCATCTTTGCATGAAACCTTCCCTGGATATCTCCAACTTTCCTGAAGAGCTCTCTGGTCTTTCCCAGAATATTGTTTTCCTCTATTTCTTTGCACTGCTCATTTAAGGCCTTCTTATCTCTCCTCTCCAAATTACAATGTTTATCTTGTGGCTTTTCTATGTGTTAATTCTTTTCTATGTGTTAATTCTTTTCTATGTGTTAATCCACCAATATTGCAGTTATCAAATGAGAGACGTCAAAAAATCAAGCTCTGTATTTTTATCACTATGGAGATCAATCTGATCTTTGAACTGGTCAGATTCCAAAGCGATGTAATCAGATCAGATCGTCTTTGAGAATCAAACCGATGCTTCAGATCCATTTGTAAATTGGATGCATCAACTTCATGGTGCAATCTGGAAGGCAGAAGTCATTTTGTCAAGTCAGTTCAGTGCTGAACTAACACATAATCAGTGTGACTTTCTGAATCAATCTGAAGCATTGAATTGGAACAAGTCAACCCTTTGAGCCCGTCAACAGAATTTCGTCAAGTGACTCTGAAATTTGCTCTGCTAGCTTGGAATTCAGGAATTGGGGTTGAACTGAATGGCTGTATGAGAATTCAGAGCAATTAAACTTGTGCATTTAGAAACAAAGGAGGTTATTTTTAACAATGTATGATCCTGGTGACAAGAGAAGTTTCCCTGCCAGTTCAACTCTCGTTAGTTTATTACAAGGGTGTCATTTTTGTAAGTTCCCGTTCCCACCAATTAGGTAGGGAATGTTTGTCTGTGAACGACAGAAGCTTTTATTTTTCTAAAAACAACTTTGTTTTGATGTTCTTGTCTCGCTAAATTCATCATGAGATGCATAATTTCAAGTGTGACTCAAGTTATACAGAGATTTTGGCATAGGTTGTTGCCACATGGCCGTACCGAAAATAAGCTGTTTAAAAACCCAGTTTCTTTTGTTCTGCAGACAAAGGCAATGAGCTGGAAAGAAAAGAGAAAAATTGTACAGTTCAGTATAGGGCACCTGCAGATCTGGCTAAGAGCAGAAACTTGTTTTAACACTTTGCACACATTTGTTACGAGAAGAGAAATCCTCTCCTCCTTGAAAGACATTTGAGAAGAATCTTCAAGAGCAAATTCTCTTTCACTGAATGGAAATGAAAATAGGGAGTTTAGAAATAGGGAAGAATTTCTCTGCTTCACAAAGTCTTACTCCGAGGAAAAAGTGCAGGCCGAGAAGGGACATTGGATAAAAGAGGCATTTTATGCCATTTATGGTGTATTTTATAAAAACTTCCAGATCAAACTTCAACTGATTGGAAGATGCTTTGCAGAGAGCCAGTGTGGTGTTGTGGTTAAGACTGGATCAGGGGCAAGGAATCCAGGATCCAGGCCTCCCTAAAACCCAGAAAGCAGCTGGGTGACCTTGGGCCAGTCATCCCCTCTCAGCCCAAATCAGCATCTCGCTGAAAAACAAAACTCCTTGTCGCATCATATGCTGATGGGTTTGCTGAAAGAACTACGTAAATGTAGTGCAGAACAAGTGGATCCTGCAACAGCGTGGGACAAATGCCAAGAAAAACAACATAAAAGGCTGCTTATGCAAATTCAAGTGGATCAAAATAGCAATCTTCTTCCCCAACACTTTGTATACCTACTCTCATGGGAAGCATCATAGATCGCCTTCATTCTCTTCCTTAGCGCTGCCCATCCTCATCCTGCACTCCTCAGGTGTTAAAACTCTAACATCCATGTTCTGCATTATGGTCAGACACTCTGCACGACCCAGTCGCAAAAGTAGGCTCTCAAAAGAGGCTAATGTTTCTTTGCACCATTTCTTAGAATGACCATCTGACCATATACCATCCCACGGTCAATCCAGGAATTACTGCAGATAAGCGGCTGATAGCCCCACATAGGGCATTTTTCCTATGAAAAGAAAAAGGAAGCCAAGAACTGTGATACGTGGTGCATCTTCTGAAGTAGAGTTCCCCTCTTCCTTTAAATGGGCAGGAAAATTGAAATCATTCTTGAAGAACGTACCCCCCCATTCAGAAATGTACCCTCAAGAAGCAATCAATAAAACGGACCTGATTTATACCAGTCTATTGTAACGAAGTGGGTGGAATGCCTTGGGGAAGAGGGGAAGAGATGCGGCCTAGGGGACAATCAGAGAAGAGAGGCAGGAGCCCCCAGTGGCTTAACGGTCAGAGGAAGAAACTCAGAAGGGCCCACCCTAATGGATCAAGCAGTTCCAAAGGTCAGCAGGACGTGCAACGTTCTGTTCATGTAGCCTTACAGTCGAGTAGAATTAGCTCATCTAGTTGTGTCTCCTCTGAGAGGCTGGTATCCACACGTTTGTACCTCTAGGTCGAGGAGACCCGAGAGAGCAAAAGTTCTGAGTGCCTAAAATGCTTTGACTTAGGGTAGATGTCTCATGAAATGTGTCTGGGGAATTCTTCCAGGCGGAGTTCTTTATTGTTGCACACCTGAAGACAAAATCTGAGGGCTATACTCTCTGCATCTCTGTTACTCTGGGAACTATTAGGGAGAGGCTGGCTTCACCTTTTTTCTCTCACACATGGTCTCCGGGCTGAATTGCCTCTCGCTCCTCATGAATGCACCCCTTCCCTCCTGGGAATCCACCTCCTCACTACATTCCATCGCAAGATGTGAGAAATCAAGCAACCCAGTGCTCATCCTGCTTAAACGTCTAATTCTTTCGACGGACGTTCCTCGGATATGTTGGGAGAGCCGAATCCCCACGTTCCAAAGTAGGTTGACTGGCAATGCGTACGGAGGGCCTGCAGTGGGTGTCCCCTGAGTTTTTGGCCACCCTTGAGTTTTTCCATCACGCTCTGCCTGTATTGGCTGTACTGGGTGAGAGGAAAGAAAGGTGGCCCTCGGTTTCATTCGGGGCCGTTAGAAAGAAAGAAGAAAGAAAGAAGAAAGCAACACCGTGCGGAAGGTGGGTCGAGAAGGGCAGCGAGTTGTCCTTTTGACTTTTCTTGCAAGATGTTCGGGCTTCCTTGTGCTTAAGGCCGCTGGGAGACCCCGGCTGGAATGAGATGTTGTAAGAACCATGTTGTAAGAGAGGTAATTGATGAGCTGGCTCGAGAGGGGCTGTGATGAAGGACAAGGTTGGAAGGAGCAGCAGGATTCCGTCCTGAACATACGGCTGAGCTCTGCCCGGGAGCGTCACTTCATATTTTTTGCACTAAAATATGCAGGGGGAGGAGACCTTTGAGATTTTTCCTTTTGTGGTCGCCGCAAGTGGACTATTTAAACTGCACAGAAACCTCTGATTGCAGATTGATGGCCGACGATCTGTCCTCAATAACCATCGGCCAAGAGAGCTTTATTTTCCCGACCCAGCGCCCTCGCCTCCGCCGCCGCCTCTGAGACTGCCTTCACGGCTTCCTCCATCACTGTACAACGGTACCGCTGTGCACCTTTTAAACCTGTCTGTGTGTTTAAAGACACACACAATATGCTCGACAGCTTTATCGTTCCCGTTTAAAGTAAAGAATTGTTCTTTTGTTCGTCCAGCAGTGATTACTTTATTCCCTGATTCATTAGGTCTGATTTCAGGTCGCACGTCGTATTTAATCATGCAGCGCACTCTAAAAAAAACTAACGGGGTCACGAAAAGTGCCTCTGAGATTGCTCCAAGCCATTATTTTAATTGAGTGCTAAGTGGAGAAAGGCACATGAGGGTCAGAGGATTCAAGCGTTCGTCGGCGCGGTCCTGCCATCCCCTCGAACCCGAGAAGGTCTTGCCGGAGACGCTTGATCACCGCCTCTGAGCTCGCAGTGCCAAGTAGCCGGAAGGAGGCCGTCTTGGCAGAAGCTGCCACGGCCCTGCAGGCTGGCTGGGGGAGAGGCATGGCCCCCTTTGCAATCCGAACGCTTCACCCCACCCTGCAGGGGACCGTGAAGGACCCTGCCACGTCCTTCCTCTGCGACCTGCTCAGCGACGATGCGCCAAGGGGCACTCTCTGTGTGCAAAACGCGTGCCTCCTTCACTAAGCAGGGGGCCTTTTTGGTCACCGCCTGAAACAATCTCAAAAAACTTTCAGCGGTTTTGCGGCTCGGCTCACTCTCCAAAATCCATCCATCTCCTCACGACTAGCATTTGCAGAAGAATGCAGGTAGTCCTTGACTTATGACCATTCGTTTAAGGATTGTTTGGATGGCACTCACGACCTGTCCTCGCACTTACAACCACTGCAGCAGTCAGGGGATCAAAATTCAGGCACTTGGCAACTGGCATATATTTACGACAGCTGCAACGTCTCTGGGTCACGTGACCGCTATTTGCGACCTGCCCAGAGAGCTTCGGACAAGCAAAGTCAGTGGGGTAATCCAGATTCACTTAACTATCATGTGATTTGTTTCACAAGTGTGGCAAAAAAGGTCATAAAATGGGGGTTGCTCACTTGACTGAATTGCTTAGCCACAGATGTTTGGGTCCCGTCTGTGGTTGTAAGTTGAGGACTGCCTGTAATGAGCATAGAGTTGAATCAATACAATCATTCGGAGTTTCTTGATGTATGGACTTCACTTCAAGCTACCCTGGCTGAGGAATTCCGGAGCTGAAGTCCACACATCTCAGAGTTGCCAAGGTTGGACAAACCTGGTTTAGAATGGGTGCAAGATCCAAGCTGGTTTAGATCAGGTGAATCCATTCCCTGATGGAATCACAGCTAATGGGTATTGCGAGCATGTGACTTATGTTAGAAAAGGGGGGACCGTGGTCACATGGTCATAGCTTCCATCTTGACTTTTTTAACACCCACCCACCCCAGATTCCCTTGTGACCGTTCCTGCCTTCCTCACAGGATCTACCAAATCCAATTGGCTGCCAGACTCAGTACATGTTTCGCAAGTTGACCATAGATTAATCCGTGATAACAGCTGCTTGTTGGTTTACTTACGTTACGCTGGGTCCTGGGGAAATGTACCCCAACACTCTTTGTGAATGATGCATTCCCAAAAAACGTATCACATGAAAGCAAATCGGTTTATTACAGCCATATGTCCAGATACAGTAAAAATCCCACAGCAGGACGCGTATTTAACAGGAGACATTTAACAACAAAAAATGACTATCGCTGGATCTAAAAATGCGTAAGAATGTATAAAATGAAACAAAAAATACCATGTATATTTTTGGAAATGGCATACTAAAGAAGTTATTGTGGGGTGCTTTTTTTAAATAAAAGGGGGGGAAATGCCTGTTGTGGGAAAGTTGACATTGAAAAGAAGGACCCTGCAGAAATATTGCAAAAGTGTTTGAGGCACTGACGCTAACGCAGCACGGATTTGGGGAAGGAGTATGCAAATCACCAAAGCATGCAGACTTGTTTCACAATTCTCCGTCTCGCGGAATCCGCAATGCACAAGAAAGACGCATTGAGCATCTTCCCTTAGTACAAACCAGGTCTGTCCTGATCCCCACATCTGTGTTTTCAATTAAACTCACCTGGAGGGCCAACATTTTTTCCTATTTGCCTTGCTTGGAAAGGGTGTGTGTCCTGCTTTATTATGATTATTGTTTAGTCTGAGCCGTCTGGTCTTTGTCTGGTTTATGTTCTTCAATTGCTTTAATTTAGTCATGTTATTAGTATGATCATAATAATATAATTAGTATTAGTTTATATTTTGTAAGCTGGCCAGAGTCCATGGGGTAGGTGGCTCTATTAATTCGAGATGATGACAGTCTTATTGCAGATCAAGTGAAAAGAGGGCTGGAGTCAGCTCTTAAATTGGGGGGGACAAAGATGCCGGGTTTTGTGTGGTTGTGTGGTTGTGCCCACACAGAGGAAAAAAATACTGAGAGAAGAGAATATTCGGAGCTCAGGGTTGAGCTGTGGGGTCCTTGACCCTCTCTCCTTGACCTTGAAGCTCTCTGAGCTTGGCTGTTTTCTTGCGGATGTTTCATTACCGAAACTAGCCATCATCAGTGCTAAGCGGGAGCGAGCTTTGCTCTCTCTAGGTACCAGTGGGTTGCCCTGTCAGTGTTGGGGGGTGCTCTTGGTGGTTCCTTGATTAGGCTGTTGTTTATTGACAGCTTGCTTGTCTGAGTCGCTATTTCCTTGATTGGGATATTGTTTACTTCTTGACTGTTGGTCTAGTGTTGGCCTTAACAGCTCCCAGAGCACCAGGAACTCCACAAAATGTTCTGAACTAGATGGATCAAAGATCGTACAGGAAGAGGTCCGTCCTATGACCCGGCCTGTGCGAGGCTTGAGGTCAAACTCATTAGCTGGGATTCATTCTGGATGCTGATTTCTAAGCAACGTTGCTCCTTAGAGGACAAATCACTTTCTCAGCTGCTTTTGCCATATTCCCAGATACTGCAACAAATCTCTTTGTGGAGACTGCATAGATTTTTAAGATCTCAGTCTTCTGCTGCTTCAGATATCCTTTTTTTTTTTTTTGAGAAAGCCGTCCTAACTCTTTGATTTTCTTCATCTTCAGAGATACCTCACATTTACGAAAAGCAGACTGATTTTTCCAACACTGAGCTGGTCACTAAAGGAAGAGAGCACAGCCTTCAATGTACAGCAAGCGGATGGCCTCTTCCCTCCATTCACTGGGAATGGGAGCCGTGCAACCCTACAGATAAGCAGTGAGTAATCAGAAGCAAATATACTATGTACCTGGTACACCCTCACTGATATCCAGTAGAAGCCATAATGGTGTCATATGCATTGTAACACAATTGCAAAAGGCTGAATTTTATGATTGGAGTCATTGTGTGATGATACTGCTTGCCTTTTATAGTTGTCCGCGTCCTCTGCTACGCAAAAACAATGCTGATGAGTTTCTCAGGTTACAGAAAGCCATGGAAGAAATCTCATTTTATGTACTGGAGAGAATAGTTGGGATTTTGTGGAAGTGAGCCAGGCGTTGCTTGAGGGTCAAAGGCTGTAGATTTTCATGTGCGATAATGCTCCTTCAACTCTTAAGCTATAGAAGAAGTTATAACAGACTAAGTTTGGGTCAAGAGGATAAGAAAAATTCTTCGTTATATCAGAGAGCCAACATCTAGTTTGCACATTGCAGAAATTTATCCATCACACAACCTAAAAGAACATCCCATAGTTATCCCATAGTTATGGGATGTTCTCAGTATTTGGTATCAAACATGAAAGTTTCATGTAAACATGGAAATAATGAAGTACCTTTCCTATATGGATTTGTCTTATTTTTCTCAAACTTCTTGAAATGATGAATTCTGTAATTCACTGGGCATGTTGAAATGCTTTAATATACATTTTAAAGACAGGATAGGTGGCAGAGAAGCAGGAAAAAAGGAAGCTGCAAGGGCTTCCTTCAGCTCTAATCAAGATCTACAAGATCTCTAATCAATAATCTACAAGAACCACAGCTCGTAGATTCTTAATGCATTTGTCAAAGTGGATCAAAACAATTTTGAGTACAGCTAGTCCTCGACTTGTGAGCACATTTGGGACCAGAAATTCTTTTGCAAAATAAGATAGCGGCTATGTGATCACTGCAATGGTTAAGTGAATCATGTGGTCATTAAGCAAATCTGGCTTCCCCCAGTGACTTTGCTTGTTGGAAACCAGCTGCGAAGGTTGCAAATGGTGATTATATAACCCTGGGACACTGCAACCATTGTAAATATGTGCCTGTTGCCAAGTGCTCAAATTTTGATCATGTGACCATGACGATCCTGCAATGGTGGTAAGCATGAGGAATCACTGTTTTCAGTGCCATTGAATGGTCACTAAATAAATGCTCATACCTCGAGGATGACTTATATCTCCCATTGGTGTAACTTGTTGCTATGTCCAATGGATGCATAAAACCCATACACTGGAGTCATTAAGTTGTTGGGACATTCTTGTATCCCTCCACAGCCATCTAGTTCTACGGATGAAGTTTGCTAATGACAGATGATGTGGCTCATCTATAGACCTGTGGCCCGTCACCGTCTACTGCACATTTAGGGGTTTTGTGGCTGCTATTATGCACGCTTGAGGCCTTGCATGACAGGTTGACTTTAAAGCTAATGAATATCTTCTAGGTAGGAAGCTCGAAACCCCTCAAGGTCTTTTCTTCATCCTTCCAATTGCATTGTAAAATGTCATTACTGAATTTAGGAGAAATAATTCGGCATCTAAGGGACGTTACCAGGTTAAACCCTGGCCCAGAATAATGAAGCTCTGTCCCTCCATTAGATGCTGCCCTTGACTCCTGGCTTTTACCCCTTAAAAGTCAGAGGCGACCATTCAGCCTCTTAAAAGTCTTAAAAGTCAGAGGCGACCATCCAGCGGTGTCCAACGCTGGCAGCTTGAAGATGTGTGGACCTCACCTCGCAGAATTCCTCAGCCAACATAGCACTGGCTTAGTCTCAGTTGGGTAGACCAGAACCTGATTTGAAACAGGCATTACCCCAGTTAGTCTGACCGCAAGGAGTTAAAGTTCTTCCACATAAACAACTACCAAAAAACATGGGCCGCCCAGTGGGAACTTTTGAAGTTCTTCAGAGATTCCAGCTGGAGCAGCTGCTTCAAAGGAAACAAACTGGCCCCGCTGCATGTATCTCACGGTGCGCTCGGGCCAGTTCAGGAACCAAGCTGGCTTTGCGCACTCTGAGATGAGAAGCTAGGGAAGGAAGAACCAGTGTCCAAACATCAGACAGGGAGTGGTATTTTGAGAACAGATTTGATCCCTGGATTCTTCGGCCCTGCTTGTGAGAGATCTGAAGCTGAGAATTCAATCCAAGATGAGAATTTTACATGGTGCAGAAACTTAGGGAGACCAGATATGAACACCTCACTCAAATAGGAGCTAAATGGGAAGCTCTGGAAAGAGTAAGTTTCTCTCTTGGCCTAATCCAGCGTGATCTGCGGAGGACGTCACAGAGTTACGATGGTTCCTGCAACCCCAAGGTGGCCATCCTGTCCCTTTTTAAGATGGGTTTTGGCTTTTTTGATCCCATCTTGATCCCATAGACACCTGTAGGCCGGAGGGTTATGGGCAGAAAGTTAGGCTTCATACCTTCTTTCTTGTCACTCCATTCAATGTCAATGCAGTTTTTTTTTCCTTTCCAAATATACTGAAACAAGATGTGGGGGTCTAGTCTGTTAGCTGTAGTGCCATGAATAACATGTACAAATCTTTCTAATCAACTCAGATAATGGACTGCCTTTTAGAATGACTCCTCCAGAGACATCTGTAAGCCCAGGATAATCACCCACGTTTTCTCTTCCACTCTGAAGAGATATACTTCATGTGTTGTGAAGCTTATAATTCTGTGATTACAAAGATAAGCAGCTTAGGCACAATTAGGCTATTACCCTTTGTGAGTGTGAATAAATGCATGCAGCCTGTGCTGTGCGAAGGGAAGGGAAAACAGATGAGAACTACAGTAACAGATTTAATTTCCACTAGGGAAAGAGCAGATCTTAGAGTTTGTTGTCTCAGAAAGAGAAGAGAGATGGTAAAAAATCAAGTCTGGAAGAGGCGCTATCAGTACTTAGCAATCCACAGACTCAGGAAACATGGAGAAGGTTCCTTCAAGATGTGGTTTCTCCAAGACCTGAAACAACATTATATTTGGGCATCATTATAAAATATAGAAAAATCTAATTTGGAGGCCAATCCAGGGCTACAAATATTGACAGACTGAAACTGGACAAGCCCATAGTCCCACAACAACAACTGACTTATGGGATTTGGGAATACAAACAAGATGTGGTGGTGGCCCTCTCCTTTTAGACAAGTTCTGATGAGACAAATTCATGAAGGAGAAGCCAATCAAAGGATGTTACCCATAATGGTATTAGTAGGCTCCAGAGGTAACATTTTCACTGAACATTTATTACTTCCAATTAAATTTAAGAGCAAGCTATTGACTTCTGGCCCTACTTGGAACTTCTTAGAGACATCTAGTTTTCACTGTCAATATCCTGGTCCTGGACTAGAAGGCATGTTCCTCTTCCTATGACTCAGGCAGGGATGTTACCTGACATACTTTTAACTGAAGAAGCTGGAGTCTGACCCTCTGCATGTTACACTTCCTTTCAATAATGGAGAATATATGTTACTCAGAATGGAACTGTTGGGCTTTTGGTGTTCTTCAAGCTTGCAAGAAGCATCTTTAGGAAAACAACCAAACTCAGAGAAACTAAGAATCCAAAAATATATGCTTTCATTGCTTTGGAGCTTCACATTCCATAGATCTGCCCCAAAGTGAGACAATCTGGCCAGATTTCTTTGTTTCTTTTGCTCCTTGCACTGATATTCAAAGCAGCTTTCTCTCTTTAGTTTCATCTTTCTTTCAACAGACATACTGTACATAATTGGTAGATTCTAATATGAGAAAATCTAGGAGATGAGGAAGGGTGGATGGTGAAGCTGAAATGTGCTAAACAAGGACTTTGTTGAGTTAAGCATGCAATGTTGCCAGTTGCCTGTGGACAAACAGGCCATTTCCTTTGTTCCTGTTGAAATATTAGCAGAGCAACCCATAGGAGATCCTTGGCTCAGACCTGAATGGAAAATGCTTCTTTTGCTGAATGCCACTTGGAGCCAAAGGTAACAATCTTCATGCACTTTTAACCCTTCTCTGTTGTAGGAGGAAAGTTGGAAGGAATCAGCTTTTCCACACACAACAATAAATGACAGATGGAGGAACATTAACAACTAAGCTGTGTTCTCCCCACCCACCCCTACCCCCTTTCAAGTTTTTCTTGGGAATGGGGAGTTACTGTCATGGGAAGAACATCTGTAGAAAAATGTCTGAAGTTAGGATCACAGCTTATTCAGTGGCTCAAGGACACACCCACCGATAGATCTTTGGATAAGTAGCCAAATAAGTTTGATCACAGAAGAGATGGAACCACCCCTTTGAGATGTTCTGGACCATCCCCTTCCTCTTTGTTCTGAATAGTGCAAAATCTCTGCTGCCCCTCCCACCAAAATTTCACACAATGGGAAATCTCTGGACAGATTGCAGCAGAACTCCATTCTGTAGGGGTGGGGATCAATGTAAACAGCAAATCCATGATCTGAAAAAAGCTTGTAGCATAAAAATTAAGGGGACAGTGGGGTGCTTTACATTATAAATAGCACATACAGTACAAAGCTCCACTTTTGGAAAACTCTAATATCATAGCTTCCTAGAACCTCTCTCAGAAATGCTCCATTTGTGCTTGACTCTGGTAACATTTCTCACTTGGAGGAAGTTGCCATTGGTATTAGTCATTTGCACCTGGGCTTGGGAAGATATCCAGTCTGCATTTTAATGCAAGCTGACCTGATTTGCCATTCCAGAGGCAACAGATAAAACAAACCGACTCTAGTTGTTCTGTTCTGAATTTTTCAGTTTAGTTCTCCAATCCAAAAAGATCTTCAAAAACGTAGCAAAGAAGAAGAAACATGGACAAAAAAGCTTATACCTGTAAAGATAACATTCAAAAATTATTTCTACTCAGTCTCATTGTTTGCCAAAATGCACAGATGGGAATAAAAATTAATATATAATTTCATTTGAAATCAGTGGAATGTGCAGGAGGGGTCAAAATCAGCAAGGGGTGGATGGACAGTTGCAAAGAAGCGCCACTGCTTTCGAATGTGTACCAGCACTGCACTCACATACAAAAAGGGCCAGGTTTTTATGTCATCACTCCATCTTGCTAATCTTTACGCACACAACCATGTAGACACCCCTGTTTGGAGTCCTTTTTATAAAAAAAATACAAACTGAGGCTCTTGTTCCTTTATCGCCCACCAGGGAGTTTTTAATACGAATCAGTTATGTCCTCTTATTAGAATTATCCCACACTTTCCCTCCCCACCCCAAATAGGTTGGGTTTACTGATGGATGGTTTATTGACAGATGGTTTAGCTCTGCAAATGTATGTACTACACCATAATCATGCAAGGATATTGCACCAACTGAGTCTGTCTTCACTGGGCAAAAACTTTTCAATTCGAGATGTTAATACAAGTAGTCGGCAAAAAAGAAACAAGAGTGAACACTAATATAGAAACGCAACTAAATAAAGCTGAGACTGGAAAAATGAGAAATGGGGCAACACAGATACTGATGGAAAAGAGGAAAAAAGCCGAACTGAACATCCAAATGAGGGTTCATAACAAGTAAAGTGGTCTCTCAGACAGACAGGATCTTTGAATTTGAGCCTATGAGCCATCTGGTAAGCAGTGTTGACCTTGCAATATTTGGCATGATATCGTCAGGTTTCTATTCCAATATCTGGACTTGAAACAATTAAAACAGGCTCAGCAGAATCCAGGAGTTTCTGGTAAGTAAATCTTATTGCAGAAAAGTTAAGAAGCCGTTAAGAAAGAGCTGTGATCACTGCTATGTAACAAATGCAAGCTCTGTTTATAATACGATCAACATTCACATGGCTTTTTAAACGAAGCGAAAGGAGGCAAACAAGTTCAGATGTGCCTTTGTCTCCTGCCTACTCTATGTCAAGTTTCCATCCATTCCTTATTTTGATAACAGCTTTATCTAGTTTCAGGCTGCTTATCTTGGATCATGCACAAGAAGTAACTTTCACAAATGTGAAGAATTGCTGTGTATTAGTTAGCCATCTGGGGGACTTAGTTTACATTCACTTACACTTTTGGAAGTCTTCAAGAGTAGCTGAGCGTTCACGAGGATTAGCTCGCGGGGATGCAAACAGGGCGTAGATAACTTAATGTCAGTTGTGGACAGCTATGAAACTGTCACCGCTGGCGCACTAAATCTAATATTCAAATGGCCTCCTGGTGTAATAGTCGGTTCTCAGGCTGATAAGGATGCCGATAACTATTCTATAACCAGCCAGCTGCAAATTTCTCCATGAGCAATAGAACGCCCCTCGCCCCTCCTGATGGCTAAATCGTAAGGAGATTGTCAGAAGGAAAATAAAAAGCCTCAGAAGTATTTTAGAGATTAGTTTCGAGTGGGAAACGCTTCCACTGCTGGAGTTCGTGTGACCCCTTTCCGTTCTTCTCAATAAATCCTGCTCCGTGTGAGAATCGCTGAAGGAAATACCTTTCGGTTTTAGCTGCCGAAGAACATGCCCTGTGATCCCCGCTGTCATTTAGAAATCTCGGGCAATGGAATCGCAAGGATCCCTTCTGAGCTGCTCATTCAGGAAAGGTCTTCTCAAGCAACAGGAAACCCCATCCACAAACCAGGTTTCCTCTACTGACCCACCATATCCTGGTCTGCGTAGCCTTTCATTTCAACTCATCCCACCTGACAAAGCCCAGGTTAAGTTTGATGGGGAGGTATCAAGTGCTGAAAATATCTCCTCGGCTCGGGACAGGAAGGCCGAAATAAAGGTTGGGCCACTTTTTGTTTATTTTTTATTGGTGGGGTTCATTTCAATGCCCGTGAGTGTCAACACAAACATGCGACATTGGACCAAATCTCTAACCCGTTTGACTGCTGGGTTGGGAAGATGGGAACTTTAGTTCAACGCCACTGGAACAACCTGCTCTGCACTAACAGATTTCCTGCTAATTTGCACAGTACGATTCAAAATACTTGAAGTTGTGATCTGATGTGTTTGTTGAGCGCATTTTTCTCAGGTTTGCTCAGGTGTAAGCTTCGCTTGACTATATGAAACATAAGATTCTACTTTCATCTCCCTTGTAGTAATACAGATCACAGGTGTCCACAAGGAATCAAACCCTTTTGTTAAAACTCAGTTGGATGCTTTCGGATTAAACAAAATTGCTTATTACTTATCTAATTACTTATCTAATTTCCCCATCATCCTGAGATAAGGGATTTGTAGTCCACTATTTGTTTGCAAGGCACCAGGTTAGGAAATTTGGAATTAAGTGATAATTGACAGAAGAAAGTCCAAAAGTCCCACGATCAGGTGTCCATCTCAGTTAGCTCCCAAAGCCATTCGAAGGTATGGGTTGGGCTTACCTTTTTAAGAAATGGTTTATTTTAATCATGGTTTCTTGAAGAACCAACAATGACTGAATCCATTATGTCAGGAAGCCATAAACTATGGTTTGCACATTGCTGGGTTCACCCAACATGCTACATACACCAAAATCCTAAACAACTGTACTACGTGGTACAATGCAGTCTGTGAATGGCTGGTGTTCTTTTGTCGTTTTGAGACTTGATGGGAATTTTGAATGTCTGCAAGTGATTCTCCTGCAGCTTTCCAACCAAGACCAAAAGCACATTAGCTCTGTTCTTGGTGCCTGTTGGTTTGCAAGTCTCTCCTGACCCAGCTGCCACCATCCATTTCTTGGGTTTTTCCATGTTTCTCGAAGAAACAAGTTCACCACAACAGCTGAGACAGCAAAGATCCAGAAAACTGACCAGGAGACGTTGGAGTTTGGCTGAGAGCCTCTTGTTGGAAGATGTCCAGTGATGCTGATTCTGAATGAACCTTGGCTTGTATTCCATTCTTACAGCCCTATGACTATCAAAAGTATACTTTCTCCTTCTTAAGGCACTTGCCGAGAGAGCTGAAAAGAGATAAGTGAATTCTTGGTTTGCTTATCTGATCCACGTTTGTAGAATATTCTTAACCTGCCCTCCAAATCCTGGTGCTGGGATGGACTAATAGCAAGTCTGTTGCGGAAAAAATCCCTTTTCCAGTCCGATGTCCTTCAGGTGTAGAACGATGACTCTGAACACCTTCAGCCAGTATACCCAATGGCCAAGGATCATGGGAGTTGTAAACTCACAGCTGAAAGATGTGAATTTGGGGAAAGTTCCTTAAGTCTCCAGAAACCATACGACAAGCCATGGCAGAATAGATGCAGCCATTTCAATTTTCTTTTTTTCCCCCCTCCTAGATGCAACCAACGTGGGGAAAAAGTCAAGGTGCAGAAAAATGTCAGCCAGGAAACTCCATATTTAGCCAACAAGATCAAGGACATCAGAAATATGCAGCTAACCCATGGCAATATATTGAAGGTAAAATTAAAGCATATGGGATGTGCTCAGTTCTCCTTTCTTGAATTTCCCAGGAACTAACTCCTTCCTAGTACCAAATTGTTGAGATGCTCGGAATTTTTCCACCCTGGGATCAGCTGCCGCTCTCTTCTGGCCTTTTGGAATGCTGGACTCTGTGATATCACTCCCCTCCCCCTCCCTGTCCGAAAGCTTTCCAAAAATGCATGACTCACTCACTCCGCAGCCCTTTTGGCCTCGAGCCTGAGAACGTGCAAGGAGCACTTTCGCCATGAGCTTTCTCACAGCAAAAGAGCCTTCTTGAGGACTCTGGGCGTTTGAAAGGGCAGCTCTCTTCGCAGCCCCTAATTTTCCCTCCAGCCACGTTTGGCAGCACAGTCCCAGACAACCCAGAAATCCAGCAAACACTCAACAAACTCTCACTTTCTCCAACTTGGGAA
>JANHZU010001792.1:365966-376439 GCA_032468055.1 Acrochordus granulatus
TAATATTAGAGTAAAAACAAATTAGAGTGAAAACAAATGGAGGTTAAGACTAGAAGATGAGTGTGGCAGATGGTGTGATAAAAGTTTTGGAGGATCTAATATTTCAACCTGTCAATATGATCCAGGTCAGTATTTTGCCTTGGGATAACTCATTTTACAAGTTAAAACTAGCACAAAAACACTGTCAAGGCTTCAGCTCAAACCTCCTGAGAGAAGTTAAAGTTAAAATAGAATTATTGCTAATCTTCTTTAGTCCATTTTCATTTTATTAAATAGCTGAACCTTCATGAATGTGGAGTTCTTGATGTTCTCTGAGCTTGATTGTTTGTTTGCAGACATTTCATGACCCAGCCAGATAATAGCTGGATAATAAAGTGTCCGCATGCAAACAACTAAGCTTAGAGTATCAATGAATGTTCTCATTAATCCAAGTCATGATAAGTAGTAAAAATTGCAAAAACAATTTTCAAGTTTCTTAAAAAAGGCAACTAAATTTTAAATGCAAAATGTTATTGGAGACATTTCACCTTCTATCCAAAAGACTTTCTCAATCTATCTACAAATAAAAAAGAATGGTCAGGAAATGTGTACATTTCTAAAAAGGGGGTGGGGGAAGATGAGAATCCATAGCAAGGTTATACACAGCAGTTTAAATAGGGTGAAAAGTTCCTAACAAAAGGGAGGGGATTTGGGGGGAAGGAAGCAGGAAACACAGAGATTTTCATATAGCAAAATCAACAGAGTAATATTTGGGCAAAAAGAGTTGATTGCCTTTCAGCATGATGACCTTTCAGGGCCTCCTGAAAAGTTAATTTTTTGCCAGTGGTTTAGTGCTTTTCCATAAATCGAAGGTAGTTGGAATCTGGTTCCTCCACCATGGTTTACTGAAGGGTTTAACATCGTAACATATTTTGATTTTTTTATTCCTCGTGAAAGCCAGTGAGCTTATTTGTCAATTATTTGTCAATTACTTAGAATCTGCAGTCTTCAAAAGCATGCTCAGGCTGTTTAAGGTGTAAATGTATCGTAGATGAATCAGATTTTTTTATATTGTTGAAATCTTCCAAGAAGTGGTTATTTAGTCTCCCCAATGTAAAATTCTGAACGGGATTCATTGCATTGAATGGAATAGTGACATCTGAAGTTTGTGTTTGGGAATTTTGTCCTTAGGATGAACCGATCTATGCTTAAGCCTGTTTATGGGTCTGAATTACACACATATGTTGTGTTTATTGACAATTCTCCTGAGTTTCTCCAATACTCCAGCAACATATGGAATGGTCACGTTGCTACGTTTGATAGAATTTTGTCTCATGGAGAAAGTGGCAGGGTCTCTTTTGGTGTTTTAATGGCTTTGATAAAGAACCAATTTTGATAGCCACAATTATTGAGAGCTTTTTTATGAAAACTTTCCTTGCTGGAGCCTTGTCTGTCTTGTAATTAAAGTCCAGTTGCCTTTTCAAGAAAGTTTGCAAAAAGGTTTTTGCAATTTTTACTACTAACTAAGCTTAGAGAGCACCAGTAACTCCACAGTTCAACCTTGAGTTACAGATATTCTCTTCTTTTGGAAGCTTCATGGGTTGGTGTGTCTGCAAAAGTTGTCTTGTAGCACTTCAACTCTTTATGTACTTTAATACATGATAGATGAAGTGTGGAGGTTGCCCATGTAAACACATGTCTTTACACACATCCTTGTTTTGTTTGAAAAGAAGGAGCACTGGCTACCAGGACTCAGCACTACAAGCACATGACTGTGGTGGAAAATGCAGATGCAATGTTGGCGTAGTAAGAGCATCAAACTTTGGTTGTGTATCTATTTTAATTTGCAAAGGGTCTGAAATTCATAGAAAACAAATGTCTCTTTTAATAAGTAGAATCCCTTGGAATAATTAGCAATTTTTTTTTACTAAAGTTTCTTCTTCTGGGGAAATGAACTGCCCATTACCTATTGTCTATGCACCTTTTCTAATATTACATTGGATTGCAGTGGGCATTGTATAATATGCCAGTCTGTCTATATACAACCAGTCCTGATATCAAAAGCCAAATCCATCAAGAATAAAAATATTTCAGCACCAATAATTTTCTTTAGCCAGATGGATTTAACACTCACATCTTTGTTCTCTCTGTTTCAAAGTATACACAGAGTAAAAGAAAGATAAAGGCACTGGTGCCCATCTCCATTTCCTAGCCAAGAGCCAGTGTTGTCCAAAGATGCTTCTGTGGTCACGTGGTTGGCACGACTGTATGCCAAAGCACATGGAACGCTGTTACCTCCCCACCAAGTTAGGCAGTACCTATTTATCTATTTGCATTTTTACATGCTTTTGAACCGCTAGGTTGGCAGGAGTTGGGGCAAGTCGTGATAGCTCACCCTGTTATGCAGCAGCGCTTAGGTCTCAAACTTGGTCTGCCAACCTTCTGGCCAACAAGCCCAGCATCTTAACCGTTCAGCTATCATGCCCTAAACACAAGGACTCTGATCCAAATTAGGATCTAGGGTGGCCAGGGAGTTAGTATGGGATTATTGGTCCAGCTGTCTTGGTAGTTTGCATTAGGTGGAAAATGCAGCCAATTGCATTTATCTTAATGGGAGTTTTTCCCCTAAATTAAATTGAGGGTTCACCTTGTTTACAAACTAGAATCCCATCAGGCAAGTCAAGAGTTCAATTATCAATTCAACTTAATCAAAAAATAAGGTCACGTGGATTGAGTTCTGGGTAAGAAGACGCTGTGTTGTGCCATCCTAGTTACATAACTGGTTTGTCCCTAATTACGTCTGTCCATGTCTACAGGCCAAGTACAGTACAAGAATTTGAGTTTTGAAAATATTTGAGATATTCTTGCACATATCCTACAAGTAAATCTTATCTTTTTATCCCTCCAAGTTTTTTTTTTGTCTGAGCAAAATATCCAAGAGGTAATGCTTGAGTACATTTCAGAATGGATTGAAAGATCTAAAACATCACTGGAGCATCTTTGACCAATGGCAAATAGATCTTATATTGCCAGTTCTTAGAAAATATAACTGCTTTTACGATCATCACTTTCCTTCTGTGGGACCAATTTCCAGATAACTCCAAGAAATTCCAATTGCTAAGGTTTATACAAGTTGTTTGATGTCTTCTTTATACCATCAACTGTTTCAAGCCCATCCTTAAAACTTCTCATTCACGAACAAAACTTTTCATTCATGAACTATTTGTTATATTTTTATGATCAGTTTTGGCTGTAAGCAAACTGAAGTGCCAAACCTGTTTTATTTTAAGTCACCAAGCAATGTCCCCGCATCCTTCTGTGAATAAAGGGAGATGTTTCAGCAGAAAGCAATACTTTCTCTTTTTCCTTCGAAAGGTCTTCAGCACTCTGACCACAACAGCAAGCAATGTTTCAGGAATCTATTACTGTGTGGCTTCCAACAAGGTGGGCTTTGAAAAAAGGAGCATCAGATTCTTTATCACAGGTAAAGAGTGTGCATGACACCCAGAGCCCAAAAAATATTTGATAGAGGCACAGACATTTTCAGGTCAAGGCTACCCTTAATCTTTTGGGGAGGTGGACTCCAATAGTAGTTGGGCTTAGAGTGAAACCCAGATGTGGCTGAAGTAAAGTTATCCCATACATTTCATTCAGGTTAAATGGATTAAATGCAATTAATCTGACTACTCCCCCGTTTTCAATCCTTTCCCTTTCTGTCACATTAAAATGAAGAGTCACCTCTTTTTATAATTCTCATAAGGGAACTTTTCTGTGTATTTCTGTATGCTGCCCCTTTTTTGAGAAACATGTGTATTCTTACTTTATATTCTTACGTATTATTCCTTTTCCACATGGGACTGATAAAGTCTCCTGGATAGGAGACGAAATGTTTTCTGATTATATCTAATAATAAAAGTCAAGCTGTCTTTTTAAGAAAGTTTGCGTTTTTTGCAATTTTGCTTTGAATTGTGACCTGGATTAATGAGAATATGCATAGACACCTTCTAAAAAGGGAAGTCTCATCAACTTCTAGGAAGTTGTTATGTAGAAGCAAGTTGGACCTCCTCTAAAGGGAATTCTGGCATCTGGGTACCACAATTACAAGAAATATCTTATGGGGCATAGATGAATGGCTCCAAAGATCATCTTCATTGATGGACAGGTTAATGCAACAGCCAGCCTAACTTCAAAGCTTTTATGGAAAAAACCTCTTCGGGTAAGACTTGTTTCTGTTCTCGCAGCATCCTGTTCGGGAGAAAGAGAAAGAGATGTCAGAAAGAACGTTTCAGAAACAACCACTCTCCACCCCAAGAGTGTATAGTATAGCCTTTTAAAGAAACAGAAGTGCCCCCCTCTGTATTAGAAGTGTGGGGGGAATGTTTTTTGCTCAGAGGATCTCATTCTGGTTTTGGACATCTTGAAGGCCAACCCTTGATGGGAGGTCACACCATGTCTGTAAAAATGCTGAAGAGCTTTCTGCTAAATCGCTTCCTTTATGTGCCCCCATTGTCACTATTTTGTGAAGGTGCCCGTGGCGTGTTCTCAGAGATGCATTGTGTTTTGAGGCCTTCTTCTCAGAGGTGGAAATAAGTCCTCCTCCTACTCAACTGCATTTTGAGCCAAACTATTTGTCTGTTTCTCTTCGGTGTTTCTTGCAGATATGCAATCCAGCCTAGAGGCAGTCTCACAAAGGACGGCTATTGTGAACAGCCGTGTGCAAATGACCTGCAAGTGCTCCATGTACCTTTACGATCACCTCACCTGGTACGACCCCAGCTTGCAGGAAGTTCCCAAAGCTCTCACCCTGGAGAAAGTGGACAACTATTCCATCTCCTTAGTGCTGGACATTCATAACGTCTCCCAGGCTCACGCAGGGCTTTACAAGTGCCGCGCTTCCAGCTATCGGAACCGCACCAAGCAGCTGGAGAAGAGTACCTTGCTCAGCATCAAATGTAAGTGGGGCGGAAGTCTCAGGTTCTTGCTGATGGTGGAGTATCAACATCCTCAGGGATGTTGCAGAAAGAAACAACATGGAAGGAAAGCCGTCGTGCATTAACATCTGCCCCATAATGTCCCTTTTTCTGCCGTTTTCAGAAAAAGCTGGCTTTGCTTAGACAGTTTTATTGAGTTTCTGGGAGCCCACCAAAATTCTGGTCGATAAAAACAACAATATAAAACATTAACATGATGAATATGAACATTAAAATCAGTGCCTTCCCCAAGAGAGACTTATTTACATGCAGTTTAGAGTTATTGTGTTGCAAAATTCCGATCAAGGCAATCGGGGCAAGAATCCAATTTGTGCACAGTCACAATTTTGCCAATGTTCCAATTCGCACAGGTGCGACCCTTGCAAATTGACCCTGAAATGTAGCCCACCTCTGCCTGCTTTCAGATAATTATGTGGAAATATACTCATCAGGCAGAGTTGCACGCAACGGCTTTTTCAAATTCGGGTAGGAAGTCAGACGCGATGAGTCCCGGAGATGAAGTCAGATCAGCGGGAAGGATGCACGTTTTTCTCAGCCTGAGAAGAACAAAGAGACACAGAGGGGATGCGCTGCGCTGCGCTGCGCTGCTCTGCGCTGCTTCAGCGAAGGGTGTGAGGCAGTGATGAAAGTAAGTTAGTTTGCCATCATCGGACGAACCCGGATTTACTCAGGGAACAAAACATCACAGCAGGAAGGCCAGGGAACAAGGGCCATTTGAGAAGAAAATCAGAACTGGGGGAGGCGAAAGACGGCTTGCAGACTTGCTTCCATTCTGAATGTGCCGTAAATGAACTGACGCGAGTCGTTTTACGAAAGAGCAGCAGGAGCCGTTGCTACTTACCACACCTTCCTTGGGGAGCCAGGACCGTCTTCTGAAAGAGAGGGACGGGACTGGGGCCCGGACTTGATAACTTGATGTGGGAAAAGCCCTAAAATAGCCGTTTAGCGGTCCTTGCTCCATCGAGTTGATATTGAACTTTGCAGTCATGAGAACGAGTGCCTTGCAGGGCGTTTCACGGCAGAAGAGAGGAGGAGGAGGAGGAGGACCTTGTTCGCATCAAAAATCCAGTCTTTGCCTTGGCAAATGACTTTTGGTCACCGTGGCGCCAAGCTGTGTTGATCTGATCTTCATAACTTTCGGGTTTTCTTTCGTTCGGAGAATGAATGGAGAAGTGCAAAGCTTTTGGTGGAAAATGTGGCGTTTTCTCTTTGCAGTTAAGACGGTGCCTTACATTATGGAGAACTTCACCGACCTGGAGGTCAACGTGAGTGGGACCATTGTTCTGGAGTGCAAAGTCAACGGGACACCCGAACCCGCTGTCGCTTGGCTGAAAAACGGGCACCGCATTGCCCCTGCTTCAGGTGAGCCAGCCTCCTGCGAGGCGCGGTGCTGCTGCCGTCGCTGTCGCTTCCCGCTGGGGAGGGGGGAATCGCATCGGGAGGGAAGTGCGAGTTCTTCGTCTCCGGGCCCCAAGTTTAGTTCCCCTCACAGCCCAAGACGAACGACAGCGGGGCCACCGAAGCTTGGCCGCTTGAGGACGGGTGGACCTCAGCTCCCAGGATTCCGGAGCTGGCCGAGGGGTTCCGGAGCCGACGTCCGCCCATCTTCAAGCGGCCACACTTCGATGGCCCGGCGCTGCAGGGTCAGGCCTCCCAAAAGCAAGGAAACCGCGCAGAGTTACTCCTGAGCAGCCTCCTTTGTGGCTCCTCACCTGTCTTGCCAAGCTAAAGCGGCCACCTGCATCGTGCTCTGAGAACTGCTGAGGAGGAGCCATCTTGACTCTCTTCCTCCCGACCAAACTATCGAAACGTTGCTGTCTCTTGCTCGTCTGGAATGCAGCCCTCCCTCTAGGAATCCGGACTACATTCCGTGAAACAAATCTTCAGAGTTACGAAGGTGCCAAAGGAATAGTGATTATGACTGGTCCTTGGAGTTCTGGCTGTCCCAGCACCCCTGCGGTCATGTAATTCTGATCTGGGCCCTCGGCAACTGCAGGAAACCCCACACTCACTTGCACTGATGAAATGACCTAGTTGGGTCACGAAAGGTGTGCAAGCAAACAACCAAGCTTAGAGAGCGCCAAGGGCTCCAAAGACCATGTATGGAGGAAAAGCAGCCAGCTGTGCCTCTGCTGAAACAGATCATGCTACAGCTGAACCGTTGCTGTGCAACGCACCCACTTGTGACGATAAGACCGAGGAATGTGGACTGAACTTCTTCTCGCTGCCTACAGTTCTGGCAGGAACAAAATTGCACCCTTAGAACTCCCCTTCATTTCAAAACAACGTAGGACAGCGAGGACCACAAAGGTGAAGAGAAAGACTTCAGTTCCCAGACAATCCACTTTCCAAAATGTCACAAATGAACCAGAGGGTCTCTCCTTGAAATCTTGGAGAGATTCTGCTTCCAGCATAAATAAAATTGGTCTTCGTGGGCTGATGATCAGCTTCAAGCAAAGGGAGCCTGACCCGTCCTTGGATCTCTTTCTATCAGAGGCATCCACAGAGGTCAAAAAACTCACAGTCTTGCTTGTCACCGCCACGATGGTGGCTGCGGCCACCGTCTTGACTTTTTACAAACACGCACACACACGTACAGACGTGCTCCGTCTTTCTGTTTCTACCTTGACGCTATATAAATGGGGCCAGGCAATTTCAACACCAGTTTCTCTGGGGAAAGGGCTCCCTGGTACATGGGAATAATTTCTCGAAAGTAAGTGCAAATAATTTCTCCCCTCTCTGTCACCCATCCCCTGTCTTCTTCCAGGAATTTCCATGGAAAACAATACTTTGGTGATTGAACGAGTGAAAAAGGATGATGAGGGTCATTATGAATGCCAAGCTATCAACGAGATGGGTCAGGACAGCACAAGGGCATTTATTAAAATAGAAGGTGAGAGATACAATGAAATGGTCTGTCTCTGACCGTTTATGCTGGGACTACAATTTCCAACACTACCCGGCGGCCTGAACATCTCTGGAGGATACTAGACGGGAGAGAGCTTATCGAAAGCATCTGAAATATTATTACAAATATGTCAAAGACAACTACTGTATCTTCTATGAGTTCGTGTAGTGAAGAAAAACCCACCTTAATTCATTTCAGTGGAACAATTTTGTTTGATTTATCTTGCTTTCCGCTCCAACTCATAGCCCTATAAGAAACACTGGCAAAAGAGAAGAAATCATGCATGTTTTATATCACCACACATTAAAACAACAATTGCATAGAGTGCTGGTAAGAAAAGAAAGAGATTATTCACCACATCCTTGAAATTCTCTGAGCAGATTATAGACTCTTAATCCAGTAAACAATAAAAACAGTGGTTGTGTTTGGACAAGTGGTTAACCTGTGGCTAGCTAACAGTGGTTTAAGGAATAAGCTCGCTTGTCCGGGTTTGCGTTCTGCCTTAAATCATAAGCTAGCCACGCTGGCTCATTTTGCAGACAAACCAAGCCACGTTTTAACTCAGTGCCTTGTGTGAACCATTCAGTAAAGATCCAGAATTAACCTAGGAAACGTTGTAAAAGGCATCGGTAAGCTATTCTCCTGAATATTGCAAGCTTCTAAGACTTGAAAAAAGAAAATGTCTGGGGTTAAGTGGGCATATTTTAGGAAGGCATGAAAAAAGATTTCAGCATAAATTGCCACCTTTGGAAGGCCTTCAAGAATGGACAGTCCATAGTGGAATATCTGTCAGGCCTGAAAGACCAGGTCCACTCTTAAAGGTTCCGATTAACTGATTTGTTGCTAAAATCTATGCACAAGAATCTCCTCAACTAACGGTCAGCCCCTTGTTGGAGCCAGTTAAGGTTCAACGGCAATCAGGAGGGGTTGGACTTAGGACGTTTGTGGCTACGTAGCGACTCGAGGCTAATCCCTCTTTTCACCCCTCCCGCTGGCTCTGCCGTCTCTTCTCCTACAAAATCCTCTTCTTTCTTATTACTCACCCCACTTGGCTGGGGTACCCAGGAAGAATGGCTGGGGTGCTTCTGGTCTGCAAAATTTCAAGACAGCAGCCAGAATGATCCTCTGGAATAAATTTGGCAGCCCAGATACAGGAACCATAAGAGAGGAGAAAGGCACTCCTTAAGACTGCTACATGCAAAATACCTTGAAAATTGGTCTTTGTCCCCAGTGTGGCAGGGAATCACAGACTGGTTGTCAGTTTATATTGTTGTTTATGGTTATTCTTTTGACACAACACTGGTTGGATGACACTAGAAGCCACTGCAAAGTGTGAGCGGGGAGATGACCACCCTAATTATGTTGTTCATTTTACGTAAGAGAAAGAGCGAGGTCCAATCCAGTCTAGTGTGTATCAGAAACATTATCCCGCGGGTTTCTCTCCCATCCTAATCGGCCATACATTAGACTGGGGAATGTAAAAACATTCTGGAAATGGCTTCTGCGTTATTGCCAAGAACTTGGCATGGATATGTTCATGTCACCCCCAGGAGTCAAACTTGCACTGCAAGATCCAGTTGCCAGTTCCTTTCTCATGTGCAGCCTCACAGGTAGATAAGGCAGGAAACATGACCAAAGAAACTAATTCTACTTTATTGAAAGCTGTATTAACAGAATCCTATAGGTCTGAAAGTACAATTCTTCCACTGTCTTTTTTTTACAGCCAAGAAACTAGGGAAAGTCCCTTCTGAGCTCTTGCCCTGCCCTCTGTCCAGCTGTGAGCTATGCTGCCTCTTATCTACCTGTTCCCTAGGCAGCATCTCTTCACCCCCGTCTCCCAAGGTCTTTCCCACATACCATTACATGTCTTCACAACTATTATTAAAGGTGAAGGATGGAAGGAACCTGCCATTTTTCTATCTGGCCACTCTGTGAAGATGTCAAAATAGGACCCATTTCTCTTTAATTTGTTGTTTTGCTTTCCAGCACATGCATGGTTTATGGCAAGTGAAGCTTGATGGACTGGTGGGGCAATGGATCTTGAGTTCAAATCTTCTAATGTGTGTCTTTTTCAGGCTCTGAAGAAAAGTCCAACATAGAAGTTATCATCTTGGTTTGCACTGGTTTAGCAGCCACTCTCTTTTGGCTCCTTCTGACCCTCTTCATACGGAAACTCAGAAAGGTAAGATACCTTCATGTTTTAGGCTGAGAAATTAATCAGTTCAGATGCTGAAGGAATGGTAATACTCCTGTAGTGCCAGGAACAGCAGAGAAAAGTGGAATAGTCACACAATGTATAATATAGCTAATCTATGTAAGCCGCCAAGAGTCTTCGGAAATTGGCGTCATAGAAATGCGTAAAATAAATAAATAAATAAATTTCACATGGAGTTGTCAAAGTCTTCTGGATAGGGGACGAAACGTTTTCTGATGACATCTAATAATAAAAGACCAATTGCCTTTGAAAGAAAGTTTGCATTTTTTGCAATTTTGCCACAAATCATGACCTAGATTAAGACATTTGGCAGAGAAAAGTCTTCATGCACCCATGCTGCTTAGCTCAGCAGCTTAAGGCAGTTTCTAAATCATGTATCT
>JANHZU010001793.1:57908-69499 GCA_032468055.1 Acrochordus granulatus
CTGATCTAAGGGTGAATTTGCTGGGACATCCACCTCTGGGAAGATTGGCAACTGACTTTAATGTTTTCCACTTGTGAATAATCTTCCTCACTGTAGAATGATGTACTTTAAATTGTTTGAAAACAGCCTTAGACCCTTGTCAAGATTGATGGAAGCAACAACTGCTTCTCTAAGATCCTTGCTGATGTCTTGACTCTTTGGCATTGTGTTAATACACACTTCATGGCTTCTCCATTTTGGCTTTCTTTTTATAAAATAAATGATTACATGGTGTAAAATGCCATGTGTTGTTATTCACCTAGGGCTGTATTTACCTACTTTTAAGAACTGCAAAGGACCAGATGATTTTTACTGTGTCCATAGTAATGATTTTTGATTTAATATGTCCCTAGTATGATTTTTATTAAAACCATAGAACTTAAAAGCTATACTTTCTTTTTCACATGACAGTACATTAAGGAAAAATGGGAGATTTTAAGGCAAACTAATTTTATCATCAAGTTTAAAGAATAAAAAAATTGAGCTCCTTTTGTCAAATACTTTTCATTTCTCTGTTTCCTTGGTATATAACCTACAGAAAAATTAAAGCATATAAGGACAATCTTGCTTTGTTCACTTTGGCACAACAAAATAAATCCTTCCTCAAGAATTTCACAAATATATATTTGACTCTTATAAGCCCTGCAGGCATACCCTTCAAACATAGATTTAAATTCAATGTATTTTGGACTCTTTTCTTTAGTCCTCATTAAACCTAAAATTTTAAGATTAATAAACCTGGTGTATGGAGTAACTAGAAGGGACAGCAGGAGACCTGTCTCAATTTAAATGGGGATCTGCCTATTCACATACAATGGAGATGGAAAAGATAATGGTGGCTAACTTAAGAAGCAAATAAAATACTATGATGAAGAATACAGAATCCGTCTATGTTTACTGCTTATTTCTTTCTGTGGTGCTTTTTTTTAGTCAGGCACTATAGAAAAGTTTTACAGGTAATCCTTATTTGCTTATAGTAATTGGGACTCAGAAATGTGTTGTTAAGCAATATGGTTTTAAGTGAAAACCCCCAGATGCTCGTGCCGTGTAGCAACAGCAATTCCAACATGGGGAACAAATTGCCTTTGTTAAGTGGAGCCTGCATGGGTTATTAAGTGAGGAGTTCACATAACAACAACATCTGACTTCCTGCCACTTCCACACTGACTTTGCTTGTGAGAAGCTAGTAATAAAAGTCGCAAATCATGATCATGTAACTGTGGAACACTATGGTGTCATAATCGCAAGCTGGTGCCAAGCATCAGATCAGGATCACATAACTGAGGGACACTGTTCCAACTCTAAGTAGTGGTCTGGTTGTAACTACCACTCAATAAGCACCACTATAAGTTTGAATGGTTGCTGAACGAGTAGTTCAGGATTTTATATTTATTTATTATATTTACATATTTACTGAAAAAGTGATAAATACACACACACATTACATAAAATGTAATGTGCTGTTAATATATAAAACTTTTGTACAATATTTTACTAAATTAAAAGTTACATAATACGGTTTCTGAGGATCAAGATTTCAATGATCACAGAACAATAACCTAAAGAGATTTATATGAAACAGGTTTATAAACAAATGTAGCAATGCAACAATAGTGATAACTGTTAAATTATTGTTTAACTATATTCAAT
Organism: Acrochordus granulatus; assembly: GCA_032468055.1. Taxonomy (NCBI): domain Eukaryota; kingdom Metazoa; phylum Chordata; class Lepidosauria; order Squamata; family Acrochordidae; genus Acrochordus; species Acrochordus granulatus. The sequence goes on from JANHZU010001793.1 coordinate 59,598, forward strand.
CTAAGAATGGAGATTACACTTGCCAGTTTCTGATGATGTACTTCATATCCTGAATCATGTCTGTATTCTGCATCCATCTTTAATTCTGAGGTTTCTTCTGTCTTAACATTGGTTAATCCAGAGCCTGTATTAACCCAAAACAAGAAATGAATAAAAGCAAACTTTTAAAAATAGTTATATGAACACCATATACCACAGCTGACAACAGAAAAATATTAAGAAACACAAATGAAAAATTAAGACAGTGAAAGGTAATTTCAATTAAACAGGAAAAATAGTGAAACAAGGCAATAGATTACACTAGAAATTTAGAGACTACCAACAGCATTCAGAGGAAAAAGAGGCCAAGTAAGATTACCAATATTTTCATGGATGCATGGGGACTTTGATAATTGAATATTAATTTACAAAATTCTTCATCAGTCTTTTCCATCTTTTTCTGTTATCACATGTTAAGGACTTCAACGTTTGTTCCTCTTCAACTCCCATATTGGAGATACATACTTTCCTAAATACTTTATGTATTTTCTATTACACTTCTTATACATTTGAGAACTCTCCAAAACAACTTATGCAGAATCCAGTCCTTGATAATGCTCCTTTTTCTGCATTTTCTTCATGGCAGTTTAAGGGAAAGTCTGATCTCCCCGTTTTAAGGCAGTTACTATGATGGAGTAGGAGAGCAACACAGGAACTGCATGAAATATTTCCATCCCTATAAATAAGCCTAACTGCCATTAAACTAACAGACAAACAACTGTAGCATTTTTCAATAAAGTTCATTCTCTTTACATTTTACTAAGTTTAGTAAAGACTGCAATCTCAACTTGGTTTATTCCATTAGGAACAACTGCCTTGCTTGAATGTATTCACTTCAGCAAGGGAACTGTGATTATTTTATGTTGCATTTTTGTTATGTTTGAAACATACAACATTCCAATCTTAGTATGAAATCAATTTTCTTATTATATGCTAATAGAAAACTCATTTAAATTAACTATGATGTAGACACTGATGCTGACATGAGAGGGAAATTAAGTTGCAGTGAGTTTGAAGGCATGATTCTTATCCCTCATGCTAGTTGAGACTGCTATGCCTGGCTGTTTGAATTGGCCCACTAACACTAACATCAATGGAGAATCTTTATTGCAGTTACATCCTAAATATCCCTTCATTTCTCAACATGCAAGTCCAAAATAGCATTTTTAGCTCGTTGAAAGGAAGGAAAATGTTGGATGACAGGTCCTAAAGCTTTAGATATGTAGCTGGTCAAATGCTGGTTTATATGCATTTTTCAGTCAAAAGTTAATTGCTACTAGACAACAAAATTATATTCTGATATTTAATTCTGATTTAAATTAGTGTTTAGATAACTCCTACTCGTAAGACAAAAGTGGTATTAACTATATGGTGCCCATAGTACTGCAAAATTTAACAAAAAATATTTCGAAAAGAAAATGGCTGAATCTTAGCAAGATTGCTATTTATTTATGTGTTTAACTAAACTTGTATCAACTGATTCTGACCAGTTTACAATCTTAATACATGTAAATAAGATTAAACTCAGAAATAGCCAAATAATAGATAATATAAAATTCCTATCTCAAGGAATAATATATCCATATAAATTGTATACTTTAACTTAAAAAGAATCTCTTTTAAGCCAACTCACCCTTAAAGTTCTGTTAAAATGATTGCTTTCCTAAATCTCAACCATGTTGGGGCAACAAGAGATTTTACTGTTTACTATAACAAGATTTTTTTCCTTTATTTTTAATCTTGGCATCCACCACTCAACATAATTATTGATCCCCTCTCTAGGTTCTGGCAAGACCCTTTTAAAGACTTCTCAAACCCTGTCGTATCTTTGTCCTAATGGACAAAGCAAACAAAATAAATCTATGGCCTTTTAATTTGAGGGGGACACAGTGGTGCAAGCAGTTAAGACACTCGGCTTGTTTGCCAGAAGGTCGGTGGCTCAAGTTCTAGACCCGAGCACTGTCACATAATGGGGTGAGCTCCTGTTACTTGCCCCAGCTCCTGCCAACCAAACAGTTCAAAAGTGTGTAAAAATGCAAGTAGATAAATAGGCACCACTTTTGGTGGGAAAGGTAACAGTGTTCCATGTGCCTTAGCATATAGTCATGCCAGCCACATGACTATGGAAGTATCTTTGGACACACACTGTTCTTTGGCTATGAAACAGAGATGAATACTACCCCCTAGAGCTGGAAATGACTGGAAGGGGAAACCTTTATCATTTGTAAATTGTAATTAATAAAATAAGGAATATGTAGTTAATGAGTGGGAGATTTTATCAGTATTTGTGTTTTCAGACCTAGAAGAATATGTGCTTTTTCAGTCTCCTGGTGTTTTAAAGGTTGAGAAATAATGATGTTTCAAGTTCATTGCCAAGCTGATTAACAATATATTACAAGGAGGTCAAATCGAAGATTGGTTAATATCTGCCTGATAATGAAATATCCAACAAAATGGGCAATTTTCAAATTGTTGGTAAACAGTTATTTGGTCTATAATTGCCTGATACTTGTGTAGTAGGGGATGCATTACATTAGTATCTCATTAAAAGAAAGCTCTTTCCACCTGAGCAAAAAGAAAACTGCCCAAATAGCAGAGCAACAAAATATCAGCTCCCAAGTGACAAGATGGTTTTGGAAAACTGCAAGAGAAGAGCAACTTGAATATAGCTTGGATAACCTCTCCCAGTCTATCACCATTGACCAGCAAACTATAAATGGTGATAGATTAGGTGAGGTTAATATCAAGAGAGGAATCTTTCAAGGAGACTCACTATTACCACTAGTGTTTTTCATTATATTGATTCCTCTGTCAACAATATTGAACAAGTCAGGCCATGGCTATCAAACCTCAAAAACATCTGCCACTTCCTTTACATGGATGATTTGAAGCTATATGGAAAAATGCCATCTGAAATAGAATCACTGTTCAACACCATGAGCATAAACAGCAAAGACACTGGAGAAAAGTTGCATAAAAGATTAGGAAATATGGGTATCTATCAACCTTTAAGCAATTTTTCTTTAAAAAAGCAGTTAACAATCTTCTTATTCCCTATCAATATAAATGCTCAACTGTTCATGAACATTAGTAATACGCCAGTATGTGATAATATCCAAAGAATCTGGATGACATTAAAGCTTGCAAAAGTTCACACTTTCCATTTTATTCCAGTGTGATGAGTACACAGCTACCATACTAAGAACATATCTGTTAAATTAATTTACAGTTTTCTGCAGTTATCATAGTGAACACTAGATGCTTAAGTTTAACAGTGGAGAAAGAGGTTAAACACTGAGTTTGAACATTATATTCAAATGCCAGATCTCTTTAAGGAATCATACCTTACAACCACTGAAGACATAAATTCTTTCAATTATTTGTTGTATTTTAAATTACTAGTCTATCTCACAAGTTTGTGGGAAGAACTCGATGAGGGAGTGCTATACACATGCCATGATGTTCTGAAGAAATAAATCTGATAAATTAATTACATTTCATGTTAGTATACTTTTGAGATGCAGGGCAGTACTTTTTTTTAAATCCTCACTGAGACAATATTTAGAAGCAATTTTTAAAATTACAGCCACTCCTCGTTTAGCAACTTAGTTAGCACCCACCTGCTAACTATACAACTGAATGTTTTGTAAAAAAGAAATAATTTTTTGACCAATGCACACACATTTACAACCAAATTTTGTATGCCTGCCAAAAAAATTTTTAGTGTGAAACTTAATCTCTCAGCAACGGAGTAGTTGGAGGGTTGTAATGAGCTAATTAACTTCACATTGCTGAGCTTGTTAACTTGCAATTAACCTTTTTAGGTAAGTGCTATGTTGATGAGAAAAGCAGCTCAGGAAGAAATTGCTTAAGTAATCTCTCTGCCCTGCGAGACAGCAAAAAAACAACAACAAAATCAAGCACGGGGAACTATAGGAGATAACTTTATCTAAATTAGATGGCAGTGGTCTTCGCAGTGTCTCTTGTGTTTACTTAGGGACCATTTCACTTAATGACAAAGTCACTGGAACAGATTGTAGTTGCTAAATTAGGAGAGGATGTAATTTAATAATTTGCTTTATACATGTACTTGAGCTTAGAGCAATACATCTTTATTTCAGTTTTCAAAGAGTACACATTTTCTGAAGGATCAATAACATTTACTGAGTAACAACATTAAAAGTTTTAGCATACAATCTAACAATAAAAACTGTCACAGAATTAGATGTTTAATAGGGCAATTTCAAAAACCAAACTTTCCTGCTAGATAACGCAACATATTTCACTGAGTAGACTGTCAATTTTTCTCTCCCCATCCCCACCCAGAAAGATATTCTTCCTTGACAGAATGAAGGAGCAAGAAAATAGCTTTCTTTAGCTCATAATATAGGAGAGTGATTAAAGTTAAGAAGAATTTACAAGATCAGCAGATGAGTTTTCCAATAGTTTTCTTTCTGTAAAGTCCTGTAATTGATGACTGGATAGGGCTGCTGTGAAAAGGAATCTGGTAAAACTCTGTCAAACTATTTAAAAAGAATTATTTAAACCAGTTGTTGACCTGAGGAAATAATCCTTACTTACAATCTGCATTATTGCAGATATTTTGTTAGGATTTGTTGAACACTTCAATTTATGAAAGTTTATGAAAGTAAAGAAATAAAATTTAGCAAACAAGTTCAACCCAATAACTTTTAAAAGAGATATGTAAGCCCTCTTTTATAAACCAAGGGGAATATTTGGTGATAATGATTTTGAACTGTAATTTTCTTTATTTTAACTGATGCATTGTGCCACATGATTAATATTATTATTTTTGCTTCAAAATAAATTAATTAAGTTTTCTTTGCTTGTGGTCTTAGCAAGATACACAATAAAATGAAAATACAAACAAATGCTTTGGGAACCTGGGAACTATTGAACAATGTCATAGATTTATCTTAAATGATGTGAATGAGTGACTTATTAATGAACAAGTTATTTTAATGTTTATTATGCACCAAAAATAGATACCTCCATAGCATTTTTCTACACAAATTCTATACATACATGTAATAACTTGTGAAATTATACTCAAATTATGCTCATGAAGGAAAGGGAAAGTGTTATGTATAACTTTTGACTACTTTTATTAAGAGTATGGTAGGATGGATAAATACATTACATGGTAATTGAAGGGAGAATTTTAAGGCAGTCTAGAACATTTAAGGTTATGCAGTGGTGTGAGTGGTTAAGACACTGGGTTTGTTGGCTTGAAGCTTAGCAGCTCAAGTTCGAGACCCAAGTTAGCTGTCTCATAGCGGGGTAAGCTCCCATTGTCTGTCTAGCTCCTGCCAACCTAGCTGTTCGAAAGCATATAAAACTGCAGGTATATAAATAGGTAACGCCTTTGGTGAGAAAGATAATAGTGTTCTGTGCACCTTGCCGGCCATATGACTATGGAAGCATTTTCGGACACATGCTGGTTCTTTGGCTATGAAACAGAGATAGGCACCACTCTCTAGAGTTGGCCATAACTGGCAGGAGAAACCTTTTCCTTTTATCTAGAAAACATGTAGCTTAAAACAATTGTTGCATTTTGGACTGAATAAAAGGCACATTTTAAAGCCCATATATTCTATCAAACTTTTAAGTTTCATGCATAAAATTGTATCATGAAATACCACGTACTTTGAATTTCAAATAGATTCTGCTGAATATTTAACATATAGGGAAAAAATAAACAGGAGCAACAACTTCTTAATCCGGTCACTCTGCTTTTAATTTCATCATGTACTTGATATACATAATACATCAGTTAATATAAATATTTAAGCAAAATTATTCTGTTACTGTTTGTAAATCATGAGTGTTACTGTTTTAAAATCATGCCTATGCAAAGACAGAAGAATTCAGCAGAGAAATATGACAAAGAAAAGATGAATCCTTCAGCTCAAGCCAAAGACAGACATGCAGGACAACGCAGATTAGATAAAAGCCACGTGAATTATATACCTGGTCGTGTGGTGAGTCCTCTGTCTGCAGCTGGTCGGGCATCAACTGGCTCAACTGGGTATGTGCAGCCAAAGAAATAAATAAAAAGGAAAGATAAAGAGCAAATAAAAGGAAATAAACAAAAACCTCAAAAACAAGTTGCCTGTGGTTTTGATTGGGACAGTGCAGGAAAGACATATGCCATAAATTAAGTTACAAAAGCATCAGCTGGGAAAAAAAGATTTGCTTTAAGTTAATCCTGAAAACAAAAAGAAAGGAACAAGAACATTTTCAAAGTAAATGCATATATGAAACAGGCACATTACTGCAATCAATTTCTACCTGTTACAATTTAGATATCCTGAATCAAAATAAAAAACAAAATAGTTCTGTGATAGAAAAACATAATTCCTTTCAAGGTAAAATAATTGTTTTTTTTAAAAAAGACTTGACAACAATAGATACATAACACTTATTTAATAGTAGTTCTTACATACTCCATTTTTTCTTGTCCTTTAGAAGTTATGATATTATCATCATCAAACGCTATCATAAAGCTCAAAACAATTATGCTGCAATCTAGCTTGTAACTGAAGCTATGTTTTAGAAAATAATTTGGATGTTAAGTGTACATATTGTATCATATGTTCCATTATTTTTAAGCCATATCAGAAATTAGAATTGCCATTCAATGTATTTGAAAGGCATTTGAGGAAAAAGCTATTCTAGAGTATCTTGATTATAAAAGTTCTATAATTATAAAAGTTTTTTATGGAAAATTGTAGCTTATTATGTTACTCTTTGTCTTGAAATCTGTTCCTTAGTTTCCCTGCCATAGTAGTGCACAGTAACCAAGTTTAATATTTAGTTCTCATACATGCTTAAGATACATTTGCAATATTTACTGGGAAATCCATTATGTAAGAATACTAGAGCATGTTAGACATGTATGAGCACATGCAAATTTATTATTTTCAAAATAACAAAAGGTGTTTGGTTTAATTAACCCCAGTTCTCATTCAAGGCACAAACACCCAGGCTATAATTATCCTACTTCAGACATATTATGCAAAGCCCTGGCTCTCTGGAGAAGGCTATAATGCTGGGAAAGGCAGAAAGAAAAATGGGAAAACCAGCAGCAAGGTGGATGGACTCAAGTGTAGTAATAGCAGATTTGCCACTAGATGACCTGAAGGGCAAAGTTAGGGACAGATTGTCATGGACAAAATTTATCTTTTGGGTCCCTAAGAATTGACATCAACATGATGGCACAAAATCAATAAAAATGTTATTTTTATAAAAAATAGACAATATAAAAATCAACAATATCAAGCACCAATTACAAGAATCAGAAATGTATTGGGAATGTAGAATGAAAAACATAGATCATGTCATCTATTACTTTTGGTAGAAAATCAGTTTTAAAACTTCATTTTCTGTAACAAATGAACAGTACATTCCATAGGAATTTGGATGGTCTCAAAACTTGTGGGCACTCTACAAATCCTTAAAGACACAGTCTTTTCACTGGGCATTGTGCCAGGGTGAAGAATAAGCCCATTTATAAATATTCAAAACTTGAAATATTGTAGCCTTGGTCTTGTTATGTATGTATATGTGTGTTTTTATCTTGCTGATCTATTTTTCATTTTAATTCTATATTGCTCTTTGGGCAGCCATATAAACTGACAAAACAATCAAACAACTGTTAACAGGAGCAGTATGTGTGTGTGTGAGAGAGAGGGAAATAGTGTTCTGTTCTGAATTTGGAACCACATTTGGCAAAGGTAAAATCTAGAACATTTTGTTTTTTTATGAGTTTCTGATGAGTTAAATTCTGAACAAATTTAATAGGATAAGATTGTTATGTGCCCACCCTACTCTTCCTCGCTCTTCTCAACAGCTGTATCTCATATTTCTGACATATTTCTGATTTTCCCAAACCCTTCTCTTCCCTCCCTCTTATCAGCCTCTACTGATATCTTTGTATGGCATATATGATCATATACTCATACTCACACAACAGTGCCTTGCAGTAAGACTTTCAATTCCTATTAAAAATCAATTCTTTCTATACAATAAATGCCATAAATGCATGCCTTTGGCCTAACTGTGCAAGAATCCAATTAAAGCATTTCCTGTGAATGCTTGTTTGCCTTCTATCACTTCTCTGGGTAATTAGTACCTCTTTCAAATTAATCTTACCATTAGAAGCATCTCCTATATAACTACAGGTATTACTATGGATAGAAAATATTTAGAGTTATGTCGGGTAGGACCTGCTTTTATTCAAATTTCAGCCTGCAAATGAATAGGAAAGCCATTGCTGGTTTGCATGTTTTCTATTCAATTCAAATGTCACAACTGGACTTTGTAAACCTCTATTGTGTTGGAAGGCTTTTCACCTGAAAAAAATTAGAGTATCAATCAGTAAGAAGAAAAGCTCTTTCTTGCCATTTGATTTGTGGGATTTACAGTTACAATCTGTGAAAGCTTTTGGGCTTATTTTTCTTCTTTATGAGATGATGACAGAAAAGGATTTCTGACTGCTGCAGTTTTAGGCAGTACCATCCATTAAAATCTTAACTGAATGGAACTCCTGATCTTGCAGAAAATTCACAAGGCTTGGATTCATTTATTTATTTTATTTATGATATTTCTATATTGCTAACTTAATTCAGGTTTCTAATGAATTAAATAATCCATTGTGATAAAATCACATCTCTTTAAAAATGGCATCAGAATGACTTCTGTGCTCTTCAATATCCTTCAACAGCCAAAAACTCTACTGAAGCAGTGTGTCTTGCTCTGGAAAACTCAAGTAATGATGTAATCTGGATCTCCACAGATAAGATTTTACATAAAATTAATTACCATAATTTGAAAAGTAATATATTCTAGCCTTATCTCTGATCTCACGAGAAGGGATTCAAACTGTTTCCCTGGGCAATCTGAAATGGATTCTACTGAAGCAGTTGCCCCTATAGATAGTGAGGCATCTTGCCAAGAGGACTTGTAACATAAACATTAACCACTTTGGTGGTTCCGACCCACTATAAACAGGCTACTGCATTCTGTACCACTTGCAGCTTCAAGAAAGTCTTCAGAGGCACACCCATATAAAATACACTGCAGTAGTAAGTGCATGAACTGATGAGGATTTAGACTAGTAAGGAAACTGGCAGATTTCAAAATTATGAGCAAATGCAGTTTGCTCCTTTTTCACAGAAATGCCAGTTTCCATCTCTTTCCATGTCCTCACTAACTGCACTAGGGAACAGAAGTAGAGTTTTACTGAATAGAGGCTTCATTAGAAAGTAAAGGAATAATTGAAATTCTTGCATTGTAATCTTAATCTTTCTGGTAAGTACACTAATCAGAGTATGTTCCTTGGATTGTTTTCTGCCAAAATGTTAAGGAAGCAGCTATCTAGAAGGACCCCAGTATATTGATTTCTATCTTCAGGGAAGTCTTCATATCCACAGTTACTTTTTGTCTCTTTCCCACTTGGTTATGATGTATTTATGCCACATGATACCACATTTCAAGCCAAGTAAATTACCTCTGAAATAACATAACTCAAACAAAATAGATTATTCTGTTAGCATCTTCATGTAGCTATTACATAATAGAGGAGATAGATGATCCTTGCAGCACTACAAGCGAGTAACTGTAGACAACCACACTACCTGTAGCTTCCAGGTAGTACTCTAACACTGTCCCATGTAAATGTAGTACCACTGATTGGAACTATCTTGACAGGTAGGAAAAAAACACTATATGACAATATACTGGCCACAAATTCCAATGCTAAACAAGTGGTCCAGAAGGATGGCAAAGTAAATGGTATCAAAGGGACTCAAAAGATTGTAAAGAACCACAGAGCTGAACTA
>JANHZU010001793.1:84285-94453 GCA_032468055.1 Acrochordus granulatus
GACAATTACAGGCCTCTCTCATCTTTTTAAGTGGGAGAACTTGCACAATTGGTGGCTAACTACTTTTTTGCCCCACTTTGTGCCTGAAGGCATATGAACGTAGTCTTCAAAACATTTTGTTACATATTTTAAATCAATAATCCGTGTTGTACAGTTGGTCAATCCATGTGATAACAACATTTTCTGTTATTGTGACAATATTCCAGAGTATTTTTTTATAAAAAATCTAGACATCTAGTATCTCTGTTTTCCTTAAGCTAAGGAAAAGTATCTCTGTTAAATGTATGAAGAGTTGTCTTATTAAATTTATAAATCCCTTAGTATACACATCTCTATCTATGATCTATGTATATTTCTCACTGAAGCGATGCAAAGGGCGACCCTTGTGACTGAGCAGTCAGTAACGCAAAGCCATGATCGCAAAAGCTCAGGGATTGAGGCTAAGGTGCACTGAAGAGCAGTAGCAACCACAAAACAGCTGTCTGTGTCTGCCTTTCCCTTTGCATCATATTTTCTGATCTAAAAAAACCACACATCTCTGTTGAATATTAAAAGCACATTAAATATTTTTTTCAGGAATATCTTTCTCTCTTACTAAAATATACAGTCAGAACAACTTAAGATAGTAACAAATTGAAAAGATTACAAAGTTAGTTTACCATGGCAACATTTCCCACAATTCATTTATATATTTCTGCATTTAGACTTGTAAACTATAATAGGCTTTCTAAATTATTAACAATTAATTTAGCTGTCCATTTTGTATGCCCAAAGTATTTTCTGCTTAAATTTCTCATTAATATTTTATAAATATTTATTTAATAGTCAAGTCTCGAGGCAAGTTTCAAATATTCTAGATATAGCTAGATCAAGTTTGCGTTACAAAACCAGTTAACAAGACCTATCTTTTACCTGAGACATTCTTTCACGATGCTTTGCTTCCAGTCTCTCTTTTGCTTTTTGGAAATGGGAATGCTCATTCTCATCACCAGGTGTTTCCAGGTACTTGTCCACAGCATCAGGAGTGCTGGCAGCTGTGGTAGGAACTAGGACAGGAAGGTACAAAAGAAGGTATATGCTTCTTTTAAAAGTAAATATGAAATATTGCACTGTAAGCAACCAGCTAGTGGAGGAATATAAAAATAGTGTATTTCAAGAAAAGATGTCTGCATTTCACAGAAAATATATATAAATACATTAAAAAAGCATGAAAGTTTCAGGTTATTTCAATCTACTTAAAAGAAGCAATGAAAGGAAACTAGGATTTTAAAACAAGTTTCATTTTGAAAACCAAACAATAATTACATTTAAAGCATATTCCTAGGCAAATTGAATCTTACCCTGATCCCACACATATTTTAAAAATCCTATCATTTTATGACTACACTCAAATATTATTTTATTATTAGTTACAACTAACAAGGCGAGAGGTAGGAATAGCCTATGAGAGAAAGACAGAGAAAGAACACTCAACTTGATCAATGCAGCTCTCCAAAACTCTGACTGCCAGAAAAAGCTCACAAACATATGGTAATAACGTATGTTAAAAATCCATCACTGTCCAAATATAATCTTTCCTCCTAATAATTGTACGCTTGCTTTCTTAATCTTTCCTTCAATTTGGACACTGAAGAAATTTTTACACAGGAAGCTGCCACAAAGCAGGACAATTTATCTAGACCAGAATTATTTTGATTACCAATGGCTCTTCAGGAGCCATGAACAATTAGATCATTCTTTTAAGTGATATGATTGAATCAGAGCACTTTCCTCATTTAAAACTAACAAAGTAATAGTATATTTAATGAAGTGTAACATACACATACAAAGAAATAAATATGAATATTGAATCAAATATTCAATTGTAAAGCGTAATTTCTTTTGTAAAATTCCATTTTTTTTGCAAATGCCAGCTAAACAACTTTGGAAAGTTAAAACATAAAACTGAGTATCTTTTTCAAATGTAACCATGCTGAACATTTTAACGTACAAATAGACCTCATTTAGCAACTACAATTGGGACCTTCGCTAAGAAATGCAGTTGCTAAGTGAAATATTATGACTGCAACAGACTTACAATGTCACTTCCCATTTTATCATTGAGTGCATCATCATGGATTACTGAGACATCATATGACCATAATTTAGATTTTGCTGGTTTCTCTATTGACTCTGTTTATCAGAAGCCAATTGTGAATCTTGCAAATGGTGATCATATGAGTGTGGGACATTGTGACAGGGATGCTGGGATGGTAATGAATGCAATAACTGCTTATAAAATTACTTTTTCAGTGATGTAATAACTTCAAATGGTAACTGAATAGGACAGCTATTAAGAAAGTCTACAGGGCAACCACATTTGGACACAATCTCACAATTTTATTTTAAATTACACATTTAGTACAAAGAATGGTGTGCTTCAATATAAATGTTCAAGATATTTTAACATTTGAAATTGCACTGTATCCCAAATACCTCCTAACAATGCTTAGAAAATTCACACAAGTACATTGGGATTTCTATAATTAGTGTTGATGTAATCACTATAGTTCAGGAAAAATCAAGTGTTTTATATGGTAATACTTGACAAAAATGTTATAGGGTTCTTTATTAGGGAAACAACTAGTCTCAATTCAGAGGGCCCATGAGGGAACAAATATAAATGCTAATTAATTAGTGGGATTACTGGAGCTGTGAGCAACAATACTGAATTTCTGCATATCATACAAAATGAATTCCGCTGATTTGGGACCATCCAAAACCTTTCTTTATATCTTTCAAGAAAAACAAAAACAGAAAAAGGGAAGATATTTGTCCTTGGAGTGCACTATTTAGAACAGGGGTGGCCTGTTCTGGCTGAGAAATTCTGGGAGTTGAAGTCCACACATCTTAAAGTTTCAAAGGTTTAACATTCCTATTTAAAACTAAAATAATACTCTGTTCCCCTAACTTCAAACCGCAAAATGCCCCTCCAGTAAGATCAGGCAGAATAAGCATGCTCCAAGTACGCTGAATTAAGCAATATCTCTTAGGACAAAGAAACTTTTTTTACTTTATTTATTAAATTTATTTGCCACCCAACTTGCTATAAGGGACTCTGGGAGGCTTACAATAAAATACCAGTTAGAAAATATACAGACAGCATGATAAATAAATATAAAAAATATAAAAATTAAAAACATGCTTTCTCCATCACAATACCTGATCTCTAAAAAGTATTCCCCCACCGATCATATAGCCCCTACCTTAATAATGTTCTGAAAGTCTTTAAAACCACAGCTGTTCTCCCAAACCTTACAATAAACTTGCTAAGACTTTACTAATTATTTTGCTTTCTTGGCTTTCTTTTGGCTTTCATATGAATTAAGTTATTACACACACACATACATGTAAAATAAAATCTCAGTAATATCTTATTTTTAGTTAATTTTTTTAAATTGTTCTTGCTTTTAAACTGTAAGATGCCCTAGCTTAATTTTAGATAGAAATAGAGAGGGACGGAGGGGTAAAATAAATTCTTAATTCTAAGTCCTATGATTGGGTTGTTCGATTAGCGAGTTAAATTACAATATCCCAGAGTTTAGAATATCATTTGCCTAGTGGCTTTTCTGCCTTCCACAAGATTCAACACCTGAAAATGTTTCCAAGTTTTATCTTTATATCTTCCTTAACTTACACACTTAACATTAATGCTGTGTCTTAGTCCTGAACTATTTAATAAGATATGAATATAATCAGTGCTACACGAACAGCACTGTAACAGCTGCATGTCCTAGCAAACTAATAGGAATCTCAAATGCAATTAAAAATTAGAATCACTATTTTTTAAGAAAAATAATTTCAGGATCACTATTTTATTAACTTAAACTCTAAGTATTTATCAAAAATCAGACATGATCTCTAAGCCACCCGAAATCCTTTTAGATCCTGTGACTGGTTTACATATATGAAAATCAATACTTTCTTACACGTGAAATTATGAACTAGTGAGGACTATACAGAAACTATTTTTTAAACCATCAATAATTATGGGGCACTTTATCATATTGCAGAATCATACTATTTCCTAAGAGCATGAGAAAAGGTATAGGGATTCTAAGATTGGCCAGTTGAGTCTAATGATTAAGTTAACAGGCAAACCAGTCACAGTCTCTGAGCCCAACTCACCTCACAGGGTTGCTGTTGTGGGAAAAAATGGAGGAAGATATGTTAAAAGTGTTCACCGCCTTGAGTTGTTTGAAAATAATTAAGGCGGAATATGAATAAATAAAGTACTTATACACTTTAAAGTTCACTGTTTAAAATCCGTTTGTTTTCTTGAAAAAAAACCTCATCTAACTAGAAGCTGTATTATTAATGCTTCATGAATTTTTCATCACACCACTACTGAGATCTTTCTCTGATGATACTTAAGATGTTTTCTCTCAGAAGGGAAAAGAAAATGCATTGTGGTGACAAGGTAACAAACAAGGTCTCACAACAACAACAATCAAAACACTTTTGTATCAACCACTTTTGGAAGTAGTAATCTTGTAGAAAGAAGATACTGTTTTACAGCTTTGGGAAGAAAAGACATCTCTCCGCTGTGGCCTGCCTTCAGAGGACAAAATGATAAATGAAAGCTGCCCAAACCCAACGTAAACTTCTTTCACTTCAGTAGAAGTAAACATAATTCAGTAGCTTGTACAAGGTTTTCTTAAGCGTATTTTCCTCTGAAGTAATTTCTGCTGAATTTAATGCAATTGTACTCCCACTATGTGCACTTTGTATTGTACTTTAAGTACCTCAGAACAGCACTGACACGATGTATCTAATTGTAGATTCTATTGAACTTTTGTAATATTTATTTATTTATTAAATTTATATGCTGCCGAAATCCAAAGACTCTCATGTATGGCTAAAATAATCAAATTCATATGTGAATACTTAATATTAGATGACTGTAAAATTAAATGACAACCAATTGCATAAGTATGCTGAACTGAAGAGAAAATGTTAATGATTTCATAAAATGCCATTCAATAATGAGAATCTCAGTAACCATGTCAACAGTAAATCATAACAGAGCTTATTAGGAAAGGGACAAGGTTTGTGCCCCCTTTGCTTTCGGCTTACTCTTTTATTGTTTTTATTATCTTATTATTTAATTGTGAAGAGTAACTATTTACAGTTTTAATAGTCATAGTTTGTCATTTTGTTCAACTTTAACAAACTGTAGATTATCCCAGTTATCATTTGTTTGAAACAATTTGTCACAAAATGCTTAAGAATGTACCATAAAGCAATTCTATAACTGTAACTAGTCAGATCAGAAAATTAATATTCTGTTGCATATACAGATGTATCAAAATAGTATGGAAACTCATGGAACCAATACTGGCACAAGCCCATTTATATAAAAATAGATCATGTTCTAACAGAACTGAATGTACAGGAATTATGCAAATGTATATGTGACTTAAAGATCTCTCTCTCCCACAATCACTTATACGAAAAAGCATGTTTATTAAGAAATAAACGTGTATGTATATATGTACATATGTGTACATCGAATAATTTTTCTACAAAGAGAAGTTTATTTGTGTGAACATCTATTTGCACAGATATTGCGAATTTTGTTGAATCTCTACTGCTTTACAGAACAGAACAGCAAACAAAACACAACCAGAGGCGGTTTTACAAGCTTGCAGATTGTTTCTATTTTGATCATTCACTGTACATGCATGAGAACAGTACAGGGATACACAACAGTGAGTATGTTTCTGTAACAAGCTCTTAGCAGCAATTTTGAATTCTAAGTTTCTCATATCCCAGTTTCTATTACCCTGCTGCAAGGTAATTTATGTCTACAACATAGATGACAAAAGTCACTGATAGTCATGCCTGAATAGAAAGAAATGAAAGAAACAGATGTACTAATGGCCAAACACATTCTACAAAGATGCGGGCAATTAGGAAAGCTGACAGAAATATGGTTAGTGATAGGCCCATTCCCAAAGTCTTTTTTTTACGAAAAAAATATCTACTACAAAACAGCAGAGGCAGGGTGGCACAAGATAGAAAAGAAAAAGAAACTGCCACAGGCTGGAAAGATCCACTTACTGACGCTGCCACAGACTGCCATGCAGTATTCCTCAGTGTCAAAGTTGTTCCGGTTTCCACCACATCCGCCGTAAAAGAATGGGGCACATTTTCCTTCAGTCACATCAAAGTACCAGCGGGAGATCATTGCTCGGCAAGGACCAGTCTCAGCTTGTTCAGAGCACACTTCTAATTATAGGAGATGTGGAGGAACTACATTTAGCATGAAAGTGGAATTGTTAATTCTATTCTATACACTTTTATTTGTATAGGTATATATGTCTACATATCTCCCAGGAAATGAACAATTGGAAGTGGTTTTTCAATGAAGAAGTTCTGTACTTTTGTTATAGCATCAACAAAGCGTGTGTGGTTGAAGTTCCATTATATAAATCACATTTGAACCAAAACATGTTGTTCTTTTAGGTCAATGCTTGAAGTGTATCAGGCAAGATCTGAACTGAACATAGTTGATTACTCAGAAAATGTTCCTGGTTATGAAACCATCCCCCAGAATGAAAATGATGAAATTCAAATTCAGTTACTCATTAGTGTTACTCATTAGAGGTCAGATCAGATCAACAGTGTTCAAACTTGTAGGGGAGGGAGAAGCAATAAAGCTTTTCATAAAAAAATAATTTGACAACACACAATCATATTTAGCTTCTTTCTATTGTTATTATTTTTAATTATGGGCATTTATTTCAAAATACAAAGTCTGGGCAGCTTCTGTGGTCCTTACCACTTTCATAGATAGGTTTTAGTTAGATTTTCAGTTTTCAGCTTTATACATATTTATATTAGAATTATTCATACGTTTTCACTCCATTTCGAGATCATAATCAATTATCAAAAATATTATTTGGATAACTTTTGCTGTTTCTTCTTAATTCAAGAGGTATTTTCTATTGCCAATACTTAGGCATTCTTAAAAGGGATATCATAACCATTTTCATTTAACTTAAGTATCCCAATTCTCCCACAAAATGCATTTCATTTTTGGTAACTGCGAAAGTATATACTGTATAAACATTTTAATAGTACAAAAACATTTTCTTCAAAGTGTTCCATTCTTTTTAACTTCTTAACAGGATTATATGGTCCACTTCAAAAAGGAATATTCAGAAGAACTATTATGCTTATAGAGGCTATATGTATTTCTAAATCATGTAAGAAAAAAAGTAATGCTTTTCTACCATGTATTTTTCCCTGAAGAAAACAACAGAAGTATGAAGTTCTGGAAGTATGCCAAACATTCTGATTTTGAAATATTTCAAATGTTTAATATGCCAGAAACACTACCCAATGACCTTTTCCAAAAATGGAGCTAAGCTAATCTATCACTTAGCTAACCATGTCATCATGGCATCTGAATGTGGTACTTCATTTGTCTGTAAAAAAAACTAATAAAAAAGACCAGAATTCATATCAGGTGGAGAGTTGCTGGTGGTAAACTGATAGAGCTTACACACTAGAATTTGGCCAGGTTGGGTATGTTGTCCAAACTAATTAAACATAAGTTCCATGCATTCAGACATTAGAAAATTCTGATTTAGCTAGTGGGCCTTTGCTAGTGGTTAGCATTTAAAACTGAGTTCCCAGATAAATTTTATCAATAACCTTAAAAATATAAACTAAATATTTGTAGGATGTAAAAAATATACAAGGATTTTTTTTTCAGATTAAACTATGTCTGCAAAATTACATGTTTAATTTGTAAGTATTTGAATCATAGAGCTGATCTTACATTTGTTCCCATCACCTCCTCGTTTTTCTTTTTTCTTTTCTCCCACAAAATGCATGAAGAGAAATAGCTCACAGCAATGCTAGCCAGGCATTCTCAACCATTGTGCTATGGCAAAGGCTGCGTACTAGCCCTTAGCCTATAGCATCCTGTAGGGGCCTGTACATACTTTATGAGTAGTTGAGAGAGAAAATCTAGCACTATGTCTCTTGCTTTTTTTTTCAATAATTTTATTGAGTATATTAAAAAAAGTTAACTAATACAACAACTTAATACAAGAATACATTGTTTGCATATGTATGTGTGTCTAGCCCAGAAAAAAATCAAAGCAAAAGAAAAGGGGAAAAAAGAATAAAGAAAAAAATAACTTCCCTTTTCATCCCCAGCCAAGTACAGTGGAACCTTGGATTGCGAGTATAATTTGTTCTGGAAGATGCTCTTAATCCAAAATGTACAAATAGCAAAGAGAATTTTCCCATAGGAAATAATGTAAAGTCGGATGATTCATTCCACACACCCAAAATATTCATATAAAAATCATTTTCAATGGTATTTTATGTACAAATTATTGTCTCTAATATCTGAATCAAATAGCAATTATTAATACACAATATAAAGTAAAAATAAAATAAATTCACCAGCACTTCAACTTTTGCTAGAAGTTTTGAGGCAGGGGTCCACAAGGGTCCAATCCAAGCCAGGCAGAGAATAACAACTGTGGTTTAATTTGGGTGATGGATCTTGATGGTCCCTTGGATTTCCAAGGCTTTTCACCTAGCCTTAAGTTCTATTCCCTCTTGTTTCTGTATAGTTCTTAGGAAGTTCATCTGGCATTTCCTGGGAGGGGTGTGCTGCCTTTAGTGCTAATCTTATTGCCTCGCTCCTTCCCGAGCAGCTACAATGGATCTGCTCTGAGGCAGATTCTGGCAATCAGCTGCTGCTCAGCCAGCTGCTGTCTTGGTGGCCCCCACTGGATTGGGTGGATCCGCTGCCACCGCTTGAAGGCAAAACGATTTTTTTCCTTTTCCCTCGGTTATGTCTTTCCCGGGTGGTTTGAAAATGTTTCTTATAACCTGCTTATGTGCTATGAGAGGGGGAGAAGAGATGGGCAGGAGGAGGACAGGCTGCATGGTGCAGTGGTAGGAGGGCTCTCTGTGTGTGTGTGACAGGAAAGACAGAGAGTCAATCTTCGTACACTTTGAAAATAGTTGTGGTTGGTGTGAGGGAGACAAGAGGGAGGAGAGGAGGAAGAGGGTTTGCTTGGAAAGAGAATCTACTGGTTTCACTTAATTTATGCTTTTTACGGAGCAAGAAAGAAGAATCATTGGCTAGGTTGTGAGATTTCTCACACGATCTCATTGCATGATGTTCATCTTGCAAGTTTTCACTCGTTAACCAAGTTAAATTTTATTAAAAAATTTTGTTCATCTTGCAAAACACTCATTAACCGTGTTACTCACAATCCAAGGTCCCACTGTATTGTCAATATTAACAACTTAGCACTGTCTTTTAAAATACAACTTCTTGCTTTCTCCTGACAAATGGTTAAAAGAAGTAGTACCCTGTGAAAGGGCAAAATTATCCTTTTTGGAAAAAGCTCCAGAAGAGGCTTCTTTCATTCCCACAGCACGGACTGAAGGACTCCAACCTGGGTTAGAGTGGGATTGCCCAAACTTTATCAATAACATTGTGGGCAATCCCCAAAGTGATCAACCTAGAAAACCTTAATCAGTGCTGCTGGAGAAGGCAGTTAAAAAGAGCCATCTTCTAAATTTTTAGTACAAAAAGATTAGAGGCTATCCAAATCAGTGCAAATGAGGTGGTCTTTTCACTATGGTGAAGTAATCTAATTGCTTGCATTATTTGAATAACCCCACTTAAGCAAATCTATGTTACCTTATACAGTTCACTTCTTAGTATATTATTAACAAATATGCTTTAATTAGACCAAAACTGGGAATTTTAATAGCAGTGTGGTATAAAAAGTTTCTCATAAATATTTTGATAAACACAAGGTAACAAATGTCTCAAGAGACATGGAGAATAATTTCATATACAGTTGTTTACGTAAATATAAGGCTGTAATGAAAAAGATAATTTTTAAACATGCTAACAAAACAATACAAAATCACTACAGATTTATAAGATAATTACCTTTTAGAAAGTTAGGACATCTTCCATTGAAAACAAGAAATAATCATTCCCCACAGAAATGATAACTCATGTACAGGAGACACAGAACTAAACACTGTGGCTCCATGCCAAACCAAAGAGGGAAAAAAACGTTTGCAAGAACTTTCTTAAACTTTAAAACCTTTTTGCCTCCCTAAATTTTGTAGTGTT
>JANHZU010001793.1:139791-151427 GCA_032468055.1 Acrochordus granulatus
CGGCTCCATGGTCATGTGGCCGGCATGACTGGACACCTTAAGGCGCACGGACACTGTTACCTTCCCGCCGGGAGGGGAGGTACCTATCTATCTACTCGCGCTCGCGCGCTTTCGAACCGCTAGGTGGGCGGGAGTTGGGGTGAAACAGCAGGTACTCGCCCTGCTGCGTGGCAACGCTGGGTCGCGATCCCGGGCTGCCAGCCTTCCAGCCGGCAAGCCGAGCTCTTAACCACTTATAAAGTAGGTCTATAACCAAGACTATGGGAGTACATTTTGAAGAAAAAAGCTCTCTGCTTTTCATCAAGAAATCCCATCACACAACCAGTCTGAATGCTGTACTATTCAACTATTATGGCTAGAGCAAAGTCTTATAGTTAAATGAATATGCTATGATGTAACTCACAAATAATATTCTGCTTCACTGCTAGGGTACTATGCATCCAACAGAACTTTATTAAGCAATAGTTTTTCTACAGTCAAGTCTTTCTCAATGAAAACTTATAGAGGAATAGGGGATGACCTTGCAGGGCAGGAGGAAGATCTGCTATGAAGACAATGGTCAGATAAATAGGATTTGTGCTCAAACCAGAAAATGATTTGAGACAATGTCTCAGACTATAATGGAATATGTAGATGACCGTGAAAAAGGGGAGGAAAGATACTGCCTAAGTAATGAGCAGGCAAGAGAGATAGGAGCTTAATGGCTTAACAGTCAGAGAAAGAAATTTAGGAAGGATCTGTCCTAAGAGATCAAGCAGTAAAAAGGGGTAGCGGAAAGTTGTACTTTCAGATTTGCAAGATTCTGTTAATGTTGCCTTATAATAAAGTAGAATTAGCTCATCCAATCCTATTTCCTGTCTGGTTTATTTAGGAGGGATGACACAGAAAAGTCCCTCCCTAGTTCACAAAAAATAAATGTGAGGGAGGAAGCACATTCAGACTTGCAAGACTATTACTGTAGCTACTGCAATCAAAGTACAGTGGAACCTTGGATGACGAGACTAATCTGTTCCAGGAAAACGCTCTTAGTGCAAAATGCTCTTAAAGTGAAACGAGGTTTCCCATGTGAAACAATGGAAAGTCGGACGATCCGTTCCATGCCCCCCAAAATATTCACAAAAAATCATTTTCAACAGAATACGAAGAATATGTAAATGGTGACAATGTAAAACAACTTTCTGTAAACATGCCTCAGATATAGGAAGAATTCTAAGGTCCCAAGTATGGGATAAATACATCATTACCATAAGGAATATAACCATATCCTCAAATGTTCCAATCACTTGGAATTAAAAAATTATCTTTAGGAATGAACATGAATTTCACACACACATACAACCAGAATCCCAAGCAAAAAGAAAATAAACAGGCAAATAATAAGGCTTGTCTATTTTTTTAAATTTCATCTGCAAGGTTATTCTCCTTCTCCCATTTGGGAAAGAAACATTAACCATAAGTTGCTGTGGCATTCAACTCAGCAAACTCTTGTCAGAGCAATATTTATCTTCTCAAGGAGAACTGGAAAAACACTCCAAAGAATAGTTTGAAAGTTCAAATGGAAACTCTGGTTCTGGGGTTCCTAAACTATCAACTCTAAATTGTTTTCTGATATACAAACTCATAACTGTATTACCCTCATAACTGAAAGAATCATTAGGCACATTTTGTGTATTTTTAACCAGGAAAAGGAAAATATCAAAACATGCTGAGAGACAGTATAGCTATTTTGAAACACATATAAAATAACCTAAGTTTGCTCAGCGATATTTTAGTTATCTTAGCAATAGTTCATATGCTTCTGTTGCCCCATAAATATGGTCCCCAAATACGGGTGGAATAAGTTTGATGTAACATATCTATTTAGATACCACTTGCTCTATTTCAAAATGAATGGAGTACCTAAAAGTAATCTGCACATGTGCAGATTATTGGTGGGAAGAAGAAGCAACTGTTTATTTTTGAATATGTCTTGTCAATTTGCACCACAACATATAAAGCTAAAGACAGAATCAAATACGAATACTTTCTCTATGAAGTACATTAAAGATTTCTTTAGTTAGTTTTATTTATATGGCCACATATTTATTAATAGCACTCTGGGAAACAAACAGATAAATATAGAACAAAATTACAATCTTCAATTTGAGTTGTTTTGATTCTGCAAGTCAATGTTTTACTGAAAAGATTTCACAAGTGGTTTGCATTACCTGCTTCCTAGGGCTAATAGAGAATGCCTAGTCCAAAATCACCCAGCTGGCTTTGTGCATAAAGTGGGGGTAGGAAAACTCATGATTTCTCAGTTTCTACACAAATGCCTTAACCATTATACCAATTGGCACTAAAGTAAAAAACAAAGGCCCCTGAACAATCCCTCACTGACAACTAATACACCTGCACTTACATCAGAATGCAATTAGTATCCCGGTTCCAGTGCTGGGGGGAACTATAGATCTTCACAGATTCTGTAACGCCAACAGTATCACGATTATTCATATTCCAAGCTAAGACTGTTCCATACAGCAGGCATTGTGTCATAGAAGGTATGCTTCCTAGGACCTGTCAAATAATACTGCATCATCAATGGGACCTGGAGCATGTCCAGTCTACCCCATCTGGTAGGATGGGCATAAACCACTGGGGAGAGATGGTCTATGCCAACCAAGGCTTCAAAAGTGACAATCAGCACCTTAAATTAAAAGCCTGCAGCTCAGGAAACAGCAGCACTACTTGGGCATAACATGAAGAACCTAATGTTGTCCATATTACTGCATTTTGAATCAACTGAAACTTCTCAATGCTGTTCAAGAACAGCTCTTTGTAGAGTGTGTTGCAATAAGTCAAAGTGACTAACTTGCTGTTTAATGTAATGTAACACTTGTAATGTTGACACAACAGATTCAAGCATCATGTACATCTTGACACACATATACTGTGATGAGATAGAATTACCCATTTTAGACTTTTTTAAAAAGAGGAAAAACTTATTTAATGAATGAATCAAACTGGTGTTTCACATAACATGCTAAGCCATAAACAAGTAGCTTAGAAGTCCAACATTTTGATTTTTCAATGTGTAGCGTAATGGGTTACTTTGCTGCCAAACTATAATTCAATACTATTGTGCCCAATCTAGAGCTCCACATGTATCAGACCCCATTTCCTGACTGTAACATTTTATGTTTTTAAGATGATTATTCAGTAACTGTGCTTTATTTTTAAAATTTATTTTAGTAACAATATATATTTTCATTAATATAAAAGTTGTGCACTACCTTACATGAAATGCGCAGCCATATAAATTGAATAAATCATTAGTTGGAGAATTATTTTACTACTGTTCTATTTGCAAAAAAAAAGCTGTATGAAAACCCCTATGTTAGTGGAAAGGTATATTTTAAATTAGTTTCACTTTTTTCATGAAATACAGTGAGATGAAAAATTGCCCTACTAAAAACAGAAGACATGGAGTGACACTTGTGAATTTAAAATGGTAAAGAGCAAATCATTTATATTCTTAAAGCATATAAATATGTCATATTAATGCACTATAAATCTTCCAGAAGAGAGAACAAGAATGGATTTGTTTCAAGGAACTGAGGAAAGGTCATTTATGTATTGATGGTTAAGCATTATTGTAACTACTTTTCACGAAGTCATATTTCAAACTTTTCAATCTTATCTCTCTGTTTAAAATACAGAATGTGATTAGGTTAAAAATTTCACTTATTACATAAGAACATCAACTTGCATCCTTTTTTACTTAATGATAGCAGGACAAATTTATTTCTCAAAGCTCATATTTATTGTGGAAACTATTTTTTTCGAAAGTGAAAGAGAGAAATGGGAAGCCCAGAACTTCATTACAACTCAAGCACAGCCTATTTATGGAGTCCATGGCTTACAAAGATAATTGAAATTACTTTTCTTTTAGATATATATGTGTTATATATAACACAGAAAAATGCATCTTGAAAGATAGACTAAATAATGGACTTTCTTACACTTATTTGCTACCTGGCTCTAACAGGAAAGAGCTATATAATGATTTAAAAAATGATGCATTTCATAACACATATTTTTATTTTATATTATAAAGGTTAATGTATTCTCATTAGCCAAGGCAAACTTGAATTGAGAAATTACTATTGGGCTGGTGGGGTACAGAAAAATAGTCTTTTCTGCTGTGGTTCCTGCCCTGTAGAACATCAAACCACTTGGACTGAAATCTGCCCCTATCCTCTTGGCCTTCAGAAAGGGTCTAAAAACCTGGCTCTGCCCAAAGGCTTGGGGCCCTAATGGGGACATCCCACTCTAAAGTTGGTTAGTAGATTAGGAGAAGATTCCACCTCCACCTTGTTTATTCATTGGTCCCTTTTCATCTTTTTTTTGTTAATTTTCAATGTTTTAATTTTTACTGATGAATACTTTGAATATTTTTATTGTTTTATATTGTGCTTTTATGATGTTATAAGTCACCCAGAGTTGCTTGACAATGAGATAGGCAGCATATAAATTTAATCAATAAATATATAGAACTCAATTATTTCCTAAATAAATACAAAGTATTATCACAAATGGAGCAACTTTAATGCATCACAAAATGAAGTATCCAAACTTAACACTAGAGTTAGAAAATAGATATTGTATTGTTGTAATATTTGCATTTTATTTATTTTATAAAGCAAGAACACATAGATGGCCCAGTACCTTTCTTAGATTGAATCCATTCTATTATCATGTCTTCCTAACATACAACATTGCAAACTCTGTAGTCTATAAAACAATCTAATTCATATGTGGGGCATATCAAGGATGAAGAACAAAACTGTTTAAAGGATGTACTTCCAAGCAGAAGAATGCAAATTTGCCTACCACCTGGAGGTAACAGAATTTATATAAATTGAAATACATTGGTATGGGATACCTAAACTATTATTTATCTCAGTCATTTTCAATCTATTGCATTGCAGAGGTCTTAACTATAATTTCTTTTATATTCAGCCATGGAGATTATATACAACATACAAATCTTGTACCTTAAAAGCTAGGTTAACACATTACAGAAAACAAAAATGAAATCAACCACATGATGGCTGAGTATATGTGAACCAAGAGCTTATTCACAACATGGCTTTATACAACTGGTATAATTAGTCAAAGTTTGTCTCACAGTATGGCACATATCATTGAGTAACATGTAAAATAGGCCTAATCTCTTCAAAGAGTTGTTGGAATAAATATGTGTGTGAGATTCAGGAGGTAGGAGGAAAACCATGAATGTCACTCTAAACTCATTGAACAAAAAGGTAGTATACAAAAGCATATTTTTTAAAAAAGCAAACAAAACTTATGTCTTAGTTTTGTACAGACTTCATACACAGGTTTGAACAAATTACTTTCAGTGGGCATTAGATCTGCTATGTGAAAAAATTTCACCACCATGGAAAAGACAGCCAAAGCTCTAACACAAAGAATTTGAAAAGCATCTGTAACTAAATCTAACTCTTAAGATACAGATCATCTAGTTGCTCTTTTGAAGACTCAGTTTTCTTTAGGCTGTTCACCCACACAATATTAGTGAAGCATCCTATATCACCACTGTATGCATTGTGACTTTGAAATGAGTCACATTCATTTAATTAGGATTTCCTAAAACAAACTGTCCATAAAATAGGATTATGACCTTAATCTGCCATCCTATACTCACCTACTAAGGCATTAAACTTAATGAGACTCTTTTGCATCATCAAATACAGGACCTAATGCACTGAAGAAAAGAGAAGTCAGCCTGAAAGCAAGGATGAAAAACAGGCAAAGGAGATTGTCTTTTTTCCTTTTGCCCTCCTGCGAGTTAAAAAAAAATAAAGTGAATCAGCCATCACAAATTTAAACATTCACATTTTACATCCGTAAACTATGTTTTAACCAAGGAATTGGAAAAAATAGTATGGAAAATAAATTTAAAGCCTATGAATACAACTGACCTTTGTCACCCATCATGGGTAGGTCAGTTTCACATGATGCTTTTTAACAGATAGAGCCACGGCTCAATTTCCTGGGCCTAGCAAGCAGGGAACAGTGGTCAGTTTCAGCACACTGGGGGCCCTCGGTCCGAGGGAGAAACCACGTTTTATTTCGCGCTCACACTACCCAGCGCCAGCTAAGATCTCCAGCCTTCCCTGCAGACCCACGAGCGGTCTTCCCAACCCATCGCCTCGGGGATAACGACTTAGCCTTTCGCTCAAGAAGTTAAACCGGGGCTCCCCACGTTCCGGTTCGCGGAGAAGGCGCGGCACGGTTTGCCAATGCCCCGCGCTCGCTGCAGGGAAAGCCAGCCAGCCCACCCAGCGCGGGGCTTCAGCCGACCGATCCGCGGAAGTCCAGCAAGCGGGAGGAGGGCGGCGCGAGAGGGGGCCGGCGGCCCGCTCCGCTCGGGAAAGGCGCCTCCGCTCGCGCGCCTCCTTCCCCACCCCGCTGCCCCCCCGGGGGCGGAGGCTGGAAAGACTCGGCGCGGCGCTCGCCACCTGAGGGGAGCGGGCCCGAGGGAAGAGCGGAGCTGCCGAACACCTCGCGGTGGGAGGGCTGCTTCGGTCTGCAGCTTTCATTACCGCGTTCCTCACCGCACTGCAGAGGCGCCATCTTCTCGCTCTCAGCTCTGCGCCAACCCGTTTCCTTTCACCTGGTTCCCCAAACCGCCCTCCTTCGGGGGAAGCCTCTCGGGAGACGGGGCGCCTTCGCTCCACGCCGAGGGGGGGGCCTCCTGCAGGATCGCAGCAGAAATTCCCCGTTCCGGTCCCGCCGCCCGAGTCCGCAACGCATCCCAGGACGGACGGGGCGATCTTATTGCAGAGGGAGCCCCCGGGAAGCCCACCTTCCCCCATCGAGGGACAGAGGGGGCGCGGTTGCGAGGAGCAAGGCCCTCTCCGCCGAGGGCAGGAGGGCCGCGCCGTCTGAGGGACGTCGCCCGACCGCCGGCGCCTGAGCCGGACATTCGCCCCCTCCTCCCCCGCCCCACGCGCGGCGGGAGGGACCGGCGATCCCCACGCGAGCGTCTCCTGCCCGCGGTCCCCGCGAGGGCATAGGCGGCGAGGTGGAAGGAGACAAAGCGGGGGGAACGGCGAGATCACCGCCAGCCGGAGGGCCGGCTCTCCCGCGCCAGCATCACGGGCGGCGCCCCGTTCTCGATTCCGCCCCCGGGCCGGCCACGCCGGATGCAGAAGAGGCGGAAAGGCCGCAACAGCCGCACGGCGCGGGCATCAGGCAGAGACTCACCCGCTCGCGGTGCGCGGGTGCCAAGTTGGCTCATCCCGGACAGGATGGACGTGAGGCCCGCGCCCCTCTCCTCTCGCCCAGCGCCGGCCCGCTTCTCAAGGCAACGGGGAGGCGGCTTCCCTCCTCCGCGCCCGACGGGCGCTCGTTCACGGCTGCCCAAAGAAATCCGCGAGCGACGGCATTCGCGGTGCGTCCCGGCCCGGCCCGCCCTGCCTCCTCTCCATTGTTCGGGCTGAACCCGAGATTCCTGAGGAGGCGCGGATCGCGGCACACACCCTTCTTCCTCGAGCCTCGGCGGGCCGCTGTCATCAGCTCCTTTCAGGGCCGAAGACGCCGCCCTTCCGCGGGAGCCCTCGGCGCACAAAGCCCTCCTTACCGTAGCGGCGGGAGAGGGGAATCAGGCGCCGCTTACCTCCAAAGCTCTCGCCGTCCAAGAGGCTACCAGCAGCAGGAAGGCTGGATGCGGCAGCATCGCGGGCACAGCAGCGACGCGGGCTCTGGGTCAGGCGCTGGTTTAAAATACAGCGGGGGGCAGTCGAAGGATGCCCGCCCGGCTCCTCGCTTCGCCTCCCCGCTCTGCTGAGGAATGAAACCGAGCGGCGGCGGCAGCACTAGCCGCGCTTCGCGGAGGGGAAGGGGAGTCAGCTGATACTCCAACCCGCCCAAAGCGGCGGCAGCGGCGGCAGGCCGGTCCTTCGCAGAGACCCCTAGCGCCGGAGCCGCGCAACTGCAACTTCCGTCGCCCGATTCGTGACAGCCCCGGCGGAAGGGTCTCTGCGGCGGTGCGGCGGAGGCGAGCGGGGTCGCTTCTGGTTCAGGATCGGGATGCGCATCTGGATCTGGGCGATCTCCGACGCTTTTCCGTTTAATCGCGGTGTGTGGAGGGCAGAATTGTCGCTGCCCCAAATCCAAAGGACTACGGAAACCGAAAATGGGTTTCAGGATGGAAAGATCCGAAAATGAACTGCTCGGCTGTGAGGTCATAATCAATTCTGGGCATCAGGAATTCTTTAAAGTGGTTCTTTGGCCAGAGTCCCAGTTCGGTAACAGTTGGGTTCTAGAACAAAGTCAAAGCAGACCCATAAGCCAAAAGCCGATTGTTCTTTTTTTTTTTTGTACAATTCGGTAGGGTGAGTAGTAAGTGTTGCTGGAATCTATAGAGTGTATGGTGGTAAACTGCTCTATGTAGTTGCTCCTCCTGCCTCCTGCTTGTGCAAGTAAATCAGTTGATGTACTTAGTGCATCTCTTGTATTTACCATCTAAGAACCTGCAGAAGTAATGCTGAAATACTAAATGGCTAAAAGACTCTCTTAAGTGCCATGAAAATGTTCCCACTCAAACCAATCAGAGTCGATCACCAGGACTGAAGATTTAGTGTTTCAAGCTTTATTGATCCAAGGTCTCATGCACACTAAGCAATCATATACGAAAGCACGCATTTTCTTTCCTGTTCCGTTATGATGTCTTCCTTATGAATGAGATGCGCTTTAGTTGTAATTAGCTGATAGAATAAAAGTAGTATTTCCTTCTTACATCAAAATAATCCAAAGATAGCCTTAGTTGGGCAAAACCTGTTACAGTTCATCATTCTTAGGATCAGAAGTGAGATCAGTTGATTAGTAATGGCAATGATCAGACATGTATTTAGGAAATACTGGAATGTGGAAGCATATCTAAAACGTATTTTAAGATGTGAAAAGTAAAATAAATGAATAAATATCCTCTTCCCTTCTGTTCACCAGCCAGTCTTAGCTGTTCTTCTGCCAAGATTTCTCCTTTCCCTCTGCACTTCATTTCCTGCATTTTTTTTATACCTTTTACTCCCTCACCCCACCCCCACTTTTCTTTTTGTGACTCCAACCACTCTCCAGATTTCCAACATGGAAAAGGACAGCCAATCTCACAGTTTCATCTGGGGAAGAAGAGGCCTGTGTTTGTACTTATTTACCCACTTTTCTGTATTCCTCATATTCGGTTACTTCCATCATTCTGACTCTACATTTATGTATGTATGTATGTATGTATTTGGAAGGATTTATTTCCATTAATTAATTGTAAGTAACATAAATCTGTAAAAATAGAAGATAGCCACCCCAAATTGAATATTAACATAATCCGCCACCAAATCCTTAAAACAGGCTTGTTCTGATAGGTCTAAAGAATAATTGTTATTTTGATTGTGCAGAGTAATGCCTTGCACAACTGTGGGAATAGGGGTTCCAAAGAGGTAATGAAAAGGCTGCTACAGAAAGCAACTGACTTTGGATCTACAGTATGTCCCTTCAAACAGAACACTGAATATGAGTTGCTAGTTCTTTGTCCAAATTAATTAATGACAGAATATCTAACAACCTGAAGTCAAAGGATGTTAGCAATGCACGAACATTACCAAGATTGAGAAATGTATCAGAGATGTTAAAATCCATATGCAAAATTTGAGTCTAACAAAAAAAAATGCCGCAAGAAAAATGCCTCAACAAACTGATTTTAGAACCAGATGACCAAGATATGACTGAAATTAAACAATAGCATAGAAATGTCAGCTCAGTGCCAGAAAAACAATTGGTAACTTCTAAAAGTGAGTATAAAAACGTGCAAATCTGGTAAAATAGAAGGCCAAACTTCTATCCCATCCTGATAGTCAAGGATCCTATATTATTAGAATTAATTCTGGAGAAAGAGCTATAACAGACACAGTGTCCTTGGTTTCAGTGACAACAGCAAACAAAACAGATTTTTCACTTAAATAAACAGAAAAATATTAATAAGTAGGCATTCCATTACAAGCAGTTGAAAGAAGTTTTAAATAATTCTTCAATTTTGATTGGTGTTAAACCTTTTTTGATTGGCCATTTACTATTTTTCCATCAAATAATAATACATCAAGTAGATAATAAGCTCCTAGACTCTGGATAGGAATTCCATGTTATTTTCAACAAGCACTTCAATAAATGTAAAACAAAGCAATAGCACTAACTTCAGTATAACAATAAAAAATTCAAAAAGTGATATATGTATGAAATATACAGTTTGAGTTAAAATGTTTCAGTTAAAATAAACATGACAAAGGATATGAGTACAGGTTAGGTGTAATAATTAAGGCACCAGACTAGACACCAGGTGACTGTGAATTTGGCACAAAGTCAGCAAAGTGACCTTAGGTCAGTCACTCTATCTCAGCCCTAGGAAGTAGGCAAGGATTACCTCAAAGGGCTGATACATCCATACATCAATGTTGGGAGGATTATAGTATTGAAGCTCCCACAAATTCTCCACTTCTAGGAGATTTATTTTTATGTGATTAAAGATAACCCATGCTGCTGTTTTTCTATGTGATATTTCTCAATCCTGTGCATGTGACTTGAGTTCTTGACAAAGACAGATGTGTTTACTTTGTCTCGCCTCATTTCTAAGTTTCATTTCAGGCTCAACTTATTGTGTTGGCAGAATGGGTTGCATATATATAAGGTTTTATTTTTATTGATCTTCATACCAAATGCTCTATTCCTCATTCAGCTCATTTAAGCATTTTTTCAGCTTCCTCAACACTGACTAACAATCTCAATGTTATTGGTAAACCAAAAGGGAGTAAGGTTTTCATTGCCTATATTAATGCCTCTTTCTTTCCAATTATGCCTTCTGAAGATCTCTACAAGAGCTACTATGAAAATCTGTGTTACCTTTTTGGATACCCTGGATGTTAATTAGGTAGATAAATGGTATATTATTGATTAAGTAGACTTCAATTATTTTCCATAACAGCCAGGTATATTTTTAGCAATGCCTTGATTTCTTAAGGTTGTTAAAACTGCATTTGATTCTATACTGTCAAATGTTTGTTCATTGTCAACAAACAGAAGGCATAGCTGCTTGTAGTCTTATGTTTATTCAATGAGCTGGTTGATCATATATAAGTGCTTGTTGAATGAATAGTCTTTGCACAAATCAACTTGCTCCCATGGCAGATGCTCATCCAGATATTTTTCAAATCAAGTATCACATTATGAAGGATGTAGAAAGGTGGCAGATTGGGCACTTTTTGGGCTCTAAAATTTATTTTGATAAGATAGTGTTTGAAGATTTCCATTGTTTATAGATACCTCCTACATTCTAAGCAGTCATTATAAAAGTGCTTGTATGCTTTTTGAATTTGTCTTTGACTGCTTTTAGTGGTATCATCTTTCTTGAGAACTTTCAAGAGCCTTTTCTATTGCATTTTCTTCTAGCACTTTATGGTGCTACTTTTTACACTGTTTTTTATGAGTTATTGTATTTTTATAGTTTCCTGTAGCTGTCACATTACGATTTAGCTCACAGAACTAAATACATATAAAGTAATCTAGGAATATTCATTAATAGCATC
>JANHZU010001794.1:37340-54253 GCA_032468055.1 Acrochordus granulatus
TCTCTTTATGAGCATTTCGCGCTAAGAGCGTTCTTCCGGAACGGATTAATCTCGTCTTGTGAGGCACCACTGTATTTTAAAGAATTCTGTTTCAGAAATGTTCAAGAGCAGGTTCTACTCTGCAAATCAAATAAGATGACATGACATTATTTATGAAACCTAGGAAAAACATTCATTAATTAATTATATTTATATCTCAGCTTTTTCTCCAAACTGGCATTCAAACCTATTAACAATTTCTTGCCCTCTCAGTCAACTCATTTGACCAAGAGCATCTCTGTCATGTAGAATAGGGTTTACTTTTTTTATCCATCTTGACTTTTTGCCCATACCCTATGAACCCACTTTATTTAGACATTTGTTCTGATGTTTTCATCCTTTTTTTAAAAAGTGCAAGATCTGTACTGACAGGAGACATTACATTTCAAAAAGAGCACATGTGCAGTATGTAATTCAAGTAATCTAAACTTTATATTGTTGAATGATGAAGAAAGAGACTAACAGGCTCACAAGACTTCTCTGGTGAGAATAAAGTATATTCCAAATCCTGGTCAAGTATAGATAGACCTACATTAACAACTACTTCTGAAGTGACCAAACCTATTGCAGCACTGAACAAGCAATACTTACAACTGGTTCTCAAAGTTCTGACATGACAATGATCTGGGCATTTGATAGGGAGTCCTGATTTTTAACCATCACAGTGTCCTATGGCCATGAAATCAGGATTTGTAACCTTCCCTGCTGACTTCCTCCAAGCAAATTTGATGGAATTTTCAGCAGGAAATCAGAACTAGTTGTCATGTGAGGTCCTCATTTAACAACTTGTAATGATTCATTTAACAACACTAACCAGAACTGCCATCACTAAGTGGCATAATCACAGGACAGCATAATTTACTATTGTTTTGCTTAGTGATAGAAATTCTGGTAACAATTACTGTGGTTTAACAAGGACTACCTATACATCAATTTCTTCCTGTTTTATTGTAGAAGAGGTAAATCACAGACTCTACTACCTGTTTCTCAAAAATACCCTCAGTGTTTCCAAGGTGAAAGAAAGAAGGACACGAAGTGCTATAGTTTTTGTTTTGTATGCTGACAGTTCAAGATTTCATCTTTAGTTTCTGGTAGGACTGGGATGAAGGTTAACTTCTGGCCTCACTCCAGTAGTACTGAGAAAAATTATAGTCTGAAACTCAAAGGGCAGTTGCCAGTCAGTATAGATAATACTAAGCCAGCATTACAGACAAAACTGAGTGAGGTCGAGCAGTGTTCTGGCACTTCTGGGCAGCTCCCCATATGCCAGGTAGGAGCTTTCCCTGACAAATCAAGTTAAATGTATGAAAAGTGTATTGCCAAAAAATATCCAACATATTTTGGATCCAGCTCAGACTCACTTAGATAAGATGGGCAGCCAATCAAATCAACAACCTTAAAAACACTGAAAAGGTATATCTGAGTCCCATGGAATAAGAAAATAACCAGAATGCCACTCCTGGGAATTATTATTTCTGTATGTAACTTCGCTTCATCATAGATACACACCATTTTTTTGTGGTTGCTCAATGAATTTTGCCATTTTTCTTACAGTTCAACAAATTCTCGGTTACTCTGGTGTACCTCTGGGATTTAATATCAACTTGCTGTTATTCAAAATTGGGTTGTGTATTGCTATAAGGTTGATTAGAAATGTGATAAAATAAAAAAATAAATAATGTACTGGGGTGATACATTAATCTATATGATAGCAATATTGTGGGAGTTTTCATTGTTACTGTGATTGCTTTGCTACCATAAATACTTGTTCAAACTGCTTTATTGCATGTATACCACTGTTATAAGTGGCCATGAATCATAACAAAATTGCACGCGTATACACATGTGATAAACACAGAATTTTTCATAGCTTATTGGCAGGATCCAAGTGGCATTTGCAAATATAATAGTAGCTCCTTCCTTTATAGGAAGCTTTTATGTCATAAACATACCATCTATGCTTCGTTTATGTATGCTGTGTATACTTTAACTGAATCTATAGAAGTGAATGCGGAAGTGGGAGTATTCATTTTAAGAAAACAATTATTGTAGGTTTGTTACAGTAAATGTGTATAATTTAGTCCTGGTTTATATAATGTGCAATAGTCCCAGCAGATTTTGTGACCTAAACAAAAAGTAGGCAATTGTGGCTTCATGTTTACTTGGGAGTTGCATCAAGGCGCTGTCATAACAGTACTTTGATGTCATCCAAGGACTTCCGTGATCAGATAACACTGGTTAGCTTTAGGGCAGCTATGATTTGGCACCTAGATAAAACACTGATTTTTAAAAAATTCTTATCTGTGAAAATAAGAAATGAAATATTGAAATCTCTTGGTCTGTGGAATAATGAAGTATTTTCAAGAAATTTATAATATGTACCAACACATGCACTCACATGCACTGATAAAGTGTTTGTGTAAGTGTGGGTATGTGGGATGTTCATGTGCCTATCCACACACTTTTAATCCACTGAACCTCCTGCCTTCTCTCTCCTAGCTTTGCATATATGCATATTTGAATGTATACACATACATATAAACCTGAAGATCCCTGAACACTTGCTTCAAAACATTTCCTTTGAAAACATTTAAATTACATGATAAGCAGGTCCTAAAATAGGTAATTATTTAGCCTTAGCTTATGATTTCTGTCATAATGTAATGCAAGAATTACCTGCTGCTCGTACAGCTGTTTCCAGAACAAATTAATCACCAATTCTGCTGTATTAAGATAGAATATAATAATAGGTTTACTTTTGATTTGTATTTTTAAAGTGAATTTTCAGTATGTTTGGACAGATTTTCTTTGCCACTTAAATCTAATATTGCACTCTAATATTTTGGGTAACACTGATTGTCTTATTTTATTTCATGATAATAAAGCTTCCTGAGTGTATGAAAACATTCAGATTAACATTAATAATAAATAATGTTAACCTAACTCACTTTCCATAGTTTTTTTTTCACCATTGTAGTTTTTTCTTGATGGAGAGTATTTGCCTCTTCTTTCCTTCTGAATGATGAAACCTAAATTAAAAAGAAATCTGGCAAGACAAGGCTTGCTCCAGGGGACATATTGAAGGAAAAGGCTTCCTTCTTTCTGCCATTCATGGAGTTGTCTGAACACAATAAAATAAGCAAAAATAGTGAAATAACATACAAGCCAAACACTGTAACTTACAAGGAAAGCCTATATAACTTTCATACAAGGTATGAGTCCCCCTCTATATGATCATCCATATAGCTGTCAGTCCCGCTAGGTAGACAAGAACAGGAAATCAACTCCATAATTAGGCTAAAACTATCTTGATTTGAATTAGTTATTATAACAGAATTTTGGAAGTCTGTATTGTTCCTCGTCATTGTTTAGGGAATTAGGGAGGCATCTGCCTGAGCCACTTCTGAATATTATCTTGTAGCTCTAGACTATAAAAATGCTTCAACTCCTTTTGCATAGGGAATAGATCATGCAAATCACCATCAAAATCATATTCCTTACTCCCTGAAAGAGCTTTCCTTATTTAAAGTATTTTTTCAGTTCCTATATTTTCCCAAAGATATTGGACATGGTTTGTTTTCTAGTTCCCCAGCAAAGGTATGGGGGATATAGGGAAGCCAAAGCAAAGGGTGCAAGGATTAATACATAAAATTGCAATACTGATGATTGATTAGTTCAGACCTGATATGGTATTAATTTTTACAGAAAGTGTTCTTTTGTTCCTCTTCTGGAAAAACTGTGAAGCAAATCAGTCCTCAATGTAATCATATTTCAAAGGAAAATGGGGAAATATCCCAAAGGAGAACATCAATATTAATTATAAGGAAATTATGCAGTATGAATATTGGAGCTTATATTATAGAAATTCCCAGTATGATTTTTAAGGGAAGTTAATTTTGTCTTTTATTATCTCAATACATGGTTTCTTTTTAGCAGTAAAAATAAATCTGCTTTTTCTCTTAAGAAATATAATTTTCTAGTGAATGGTGAAAACTCTTTTTACTATTGCCACATCTTTTAGAACAGAAATATCAGTTTTGGTAACACATCAGTGCTATTTCACATTGTATTTTTCAGAGATCTCTAGGTTTGGAAGTAAATATTTTAAGCTGAAAATGGCTGTTAGCCTATCTCTGTCAAAACATCATGGTGGATGGTGCTTTGTGATCTAGAACATTTTTGTTTTGCATTTTGTCACATGACTTTAGAGGAGTCACGGAGTGGAAGGAGTTAGTATGAAGAAGATATGAGCCTGAATTTGAGCATCTTATTTTAGGGATTTTTGTTTTACATTTTATTTATTGAAAATTTTCATATAGTAACAAACTAAGATAAAAAAAGGGGGGAAAAGTAGTATAATTCAAGAAAAGAAACAGAAAACAAAAGCTAAGAAACATATGGATGACTTCCGACATTCTTTTTAACAGATAATTACATTATTTCCTCCTCACTCTTAAATATTATCACAAGTCCTTTCACCCCTTCATTTAGTCCTCATCTTTCTTAATCTTCCAATTTGTAAATCATCAATTCATTTTTTTCTTCTTTAAGCAAAAAGTCCATGTAAGGCTTCCAGTCTTTCAAAAAAAAGTTTTTTTAATTTGTTCTCTGACCAAATAGACCAAGTTTCACCATTTCTGAAAATTCTGACATTTTCATAATCCATTCCTCCACTCTGGATATTTCATTGTTTTTCCTTCATGGTTTATACAATAATCATGCTACAGTTACCAAGTAGAGATTCTTAATTCTTTCTCCGGACTTCAAGACTGCGATCCTATTGTCCCTGGGCAATGTATCTTTGGCTGCAACCCTATAGTTCTTGGGTAGTGTATCTACCCAAGGATAGAGTCGGTCTTGGATATGGACGTTTATTCTGGAGTTTCTTTTTCTAATAGTGGAACTCAATATCAAAGAGGATAAAAACGGTGTAGCTGACACTTTTCATGTTACCATATCCACCCACCCATCCAGCCTGCTGCGAAACTGCTGGTTCTTCCTCTCTTTTAACAGATATTTGAAGGCACAGCCAAGACCAAAAAAAAAAAGAAATCAGGGAACCAAAAATAATACAAGAGAGATTTACAAACCATATAAAGCAATGAGAATTTTCAAAGTAACATTGGATTATGTTGTATATAAAAATGATCATATGGCACTTAAATTAAAATAATCAGTATTCAATAAGTAATGAAGGCAGCCAGTATAATAACATCATCAACCAGAAAAAAACAAGGAATGGGAATTTTTGTCTAATCAGAAAAAGCTGTCCTTGTTAGAACAAATTAGGCGAGATGTAATATTTTAAAGCCGTATATTAAGAGAAATTCAAACTTTGGACATGGTACAAATCCGTGTGCAGATTTATAATCCATAAATGGTTTCTAGGTTAATTTAAATTCAGCATCAGTCTTATCTTTAAATGTAACTTTTTTAAAAATAGCAACTTAGATCTGTGTGTACTCTTATAGCTTAGTCTGCTTGCTACTCTTCTAATCCAAGAGTAATGTGTAATTTCTAATCGGAACTAACCTGCAGCTACTATTGTATACAGAGCCAACTCTGTTTGGTCCATTATCATGCGTATAGAACCAACCAAGTATATAATTTTGTAGAAATATAACGTGTAGTGGTGCTTAACAGAAAAAAAATCTGCCAATGTTTGAAATTTGTTTTATTCATTTCAGAATTTTTGAGCTTTACATTGTCACAAATTATAAAAAATCATCCAACTTGATTATTCCTCTTCCAGTAATGTTTTGAATATGGATGATCTATTTTGACAATCAACATTAATGTAACATACCAGCAAAACACAACCTTCTACCAAAAATCTCTGTTTACAATATTCACAATAACTTTAATATTTATCTCCCATTGGTATTCTGATTGTTACACATAAATTATCCTGTTTAGACTCGATCCATTTACAATAATCATACAATCATTGACTTTTTCTGAATCATATTTCAGGAACCATATAAATAAGCCCCAGCAGTTCTGAATTTTAAGCTAGAAGCTGCTCAAATTTTGGCATGTCTCTGAGTGTTCCACCTGTTTTTGTATTTCCTTTTGAACTAAATTACTTAACTCAAAGGGATAGGGAACTAAGGAAACATTTCTGACCATTCCAAGGAGAATATCTTGAAAGATTTCTTTTTTAAAAAATTAAAGATGATATATTGGAGTCTATATACATTATTATTACAGTATATTTTGTGGTCTATATACTGATCAATTTTTTGTTTATACGTGCCTTTGTGAAAATAAATACATAATGATAAGTTCTTCTTTTATATTTACCCCATTCTTTTATTACACTATTTTTAATGGTATTTTTTTAATAAGCTGGCTGCTTCTGTTTATATGTGACAAAGGTATTTATGCAAGCCATGTGAAAGTCCTGCTCCTTCAACTTAGTCATAATAACCAAATCCATTCTGTAATCCAAGTAAAACATCTACCTTGATAATATAGTTTAAGATTCGGCACAGCCAGTTTTCCTTTTTATTCCACATCTTTCAATATCCTTAACTTGAATCCTTGGCTTTTATTTGGCAAAATAAAGTTAATTATTTCTCTTTGCCATTCTTATCTTTTGTTTGATTCTTATTGGAACAATTTTCCTCAGAATAGAAACTTTTTCCCAAGAGGAAAAAGTACACATTAAAGGTATTTTGATTTTGACAGAGTATTGTGGATTTATTTAAGAGTTAATAATTTAATTTTTTGGGCAGACTCCAACATTTTACAAGTAGACTTGAGCCTGTAGAGTGGGATTTGCTCCATTTTTGCCCATTTGTACTATGTAGAAAGATATATTAATACAAGTAGTCCTCAATTTACAACAATTTGTTTAACAACAGTTCAAAGTTTTGATGGCCTGGGAAAAAGTTACTTATGACCTCTCCTTGAAGATACAATTATCACACCACCACCATGGTCATGTGATCGCAATTCAGGTACTTGGCAACTGGATTGCATTTATAATAGTTGGAGTCATGTGATTGTGATTTGTGACTTGCACAGTCAGTCATTGCAGTCATGTGATTGTGATTTGTGACTTGCACAGTCAGCTTCTGACAAGCAGAGTCAATTGGAGAAGCTGGATTTACTTAATAACTATGTGATTCACTTAATGAGCACAGTGATTCACTTAACAACCATGGTGATTTACTTAGTTAATGCAGTAAAAATGGTTGTAAAATTGGGTCTGGTCACTTAACAACTGTATTAGTTAGAAATCAAAATTCTGGTCCCAATTTGTGGATCTAAATTGAGGGCTACCTGTAGTAATTAATTGAATATTATTCTTTAAGTTTTTGTATGAATAAAACACAGTTTGAGGGCTAAGCTCTGAGATAACTCACTTCATAGAAGACACAATTTCAATGTAGGTGCTACAAAAACTACAAATAATGTAGTCCAAAGAACAGTTAACGTTAGCCAAAGAAAACGCAATGGGATTTGGAGGGAATTTAAACACTGTCCTATGCCAGATAGATAAGTTAAAGTCATATCTATCTGTGCCAAATAGATAAGTTAACTGAAGAAGTTAGAGAATGTAGAAGGTTCCCAGAGAGACCACCTTACAAAGATGAAGAATCTTACTCCTTTATCTCTGTAGAGCAGAGCACAGAGCAGGATTTCTCAGTTCTGGTGATATCAACCATTGTGGTGAGAAGCCAAAGTAATATAAATGGTTTTGGAGGAAAATGAAGATATGGTTGGATGGAATTGATAAGATCCTCAAAAGATAATGTGTGAAATGATGTTCAGATGTAGGAGAAGCAAGGATGGTTTGCAAGGACAGAAAGGTACGGGAAGGCCAAATTAATGGTGTACGTTAGATTTAGCTATATTTTCTTTTATCTTTAGCTCCAAGTTTTGCCCGCTATTTCTCACTCTTCTTCTGACTTGGCATAACATTCTTTATCCTGAAAGGGAATGGTGTGATAAATTTATATTGTACTGTATGGATACATTATATTCTTAATTCAAAAAAATACAACTTGTATGAAAAAAAACCTTTGATCTTAAACAAGTTTTCACTTTTATCCAAAGTGTTTTTGAAAATATGTATTAAAGTCTTTTTCGTGATGAAAAAGTTACTGAAAGGATAAAATGAGTAGGCAGAAAAATTTTAGGCATCCAGTCAAAATTTAAATCAGTAATTTTCAATAAGGAAAAATAATAATAGCTTGGCAGCCAGGGAGATAATGCAGGGATACTAACTCATATGATGTGTAATTTTTGAACAGTATTTGGTTGGGACATTGATGAATATGCAGGAATACTTGGTATTTATTTATCTGTTAAACTTGTATGCCACCAATCTTGCAAAAAGTGGCTCTTGGAGCTCACAATCCATAAAAAGTAAAAATATTAATAACAAAGTTAAAAACTAATCTGAAAATTAAAATTCCAACTAAATATGGAAGAGGGGGTCAATGCACATGGGGAGAGGTAAGGCAACTTAAACTATTAGCCACTTCCATGATGACATCCCTCCCTTAGGACCCCAAGCCAACTGGCAGAGCCAGGTCTTCAGAATT
The DNA here is from genome assembly GCA_032468055.1 of Acrochordus granulatus. Taxonomy (NCBI): domain Eukaryota; kingdom Metazoa; phylum Chordata; class Lepidosauria; order Squamata; family Acrochordidae; genus Acrochordus; species Acrochordus granulatus. Next base: position 45,935 of record JANHZU010001794.1, read on the forward strand.
GCGCTAGGGTGATTTAAGATTGTGGTAATTTAGAAATATATGAAAAGTATCACATGAATAGATTAGTTTCTTGGGTCAATGAGGGCACCTGTGAGCCAGCATGTCCTCCTTTCTCTGCTAGAGAAAATACTGGAATGATGCATGCAATAAAGTAGTGTAATTTTTTATTTCTCTCCTCCTGTACTACAGGACAGTGTATGTCCTAAAAGAATAATGAGATGTGAAGTTGGAAAGAGGTCATGCTTGTTCCCAGTATACTGAGATATAATTTTGGCTGGGTGGAAGAATAAACCGAGTTTGATATTTTCCTTGAAATGATATAACTAAAACACGTAGCAAACCTTGATTAATCATAATCTTCGGAGCAACTGTCTGTTGTTCCGCCCTGTCCCTCCAGAACCCAGACATCAGGATTTGTCGGCAAGCCACAGGGGAAGCTACAGAGGCAGGCTACGTCATGGATAGGTAGACAGCGCTTTAACTCAGTCATTCAGAAAGACCTTAAGTTACCCGGTCTATTAATAATGTCAGTCTCTTTGTGTCAGTGTCTCTAAACCATTATTTTTCTGGCTAGATCTGCCAGGAAAGGTGTAGTAGGAATCTATTAATAAAAAAACCCTTTCACTGGTAGTTCTTTGTTATGAAATACTCTTCCAAGAAAGTTTTATCTTCCTTACCATGATAGTTTTTTAAAAAATTCCAGGCTTTGCAAGAAAAATCCCAGGCTTGCTATATCTTTAAACCTGATTTAACTCTTCTGTTTTATTAATCACTTTCATTTGATAGATTTCTTTCTTATCTTAAATTTAAATATGATTTTTATGCACTATACATATTTTTTTTAATCTGTATCCTGTAAGCTATCTTGAGACCTGAGGGAGCAGCCGGTACAAATATTGTTCACAATGTATGTTTATTTTAGAATAGTTTGAAGTGTTTCACTCAAGTAGCTATCTTTTTATACTTCATAAAACTTATAATCTGGAAGTAACTTTTAAGTGTGTTTTAAGATGATTCAGAAAATAGGTACATAGGTGCAAGTTATTCATCTCACATAATTTGCTCTCAGCTTCAACTGCTGTCTTAAGATGAGTTCCTTTTATATAGAAAGTGCTACATTATAATTTTATCTATACTAGGAACTGAAGTAAATATAAATGAATAATCCATTGGCAAACTTCCTTTTAAAAAGTTTTATGTTAAGCCTAATAAAGCAAAACATCAAATTGTGGCTTTTTAATTCATGGAATTAAAGACTAATTTCTGTATGTTTTCCACTATTCACTCCATAACTACTAGGATTTTTCAACAAAATTGTGCTGTGAATTTTAACAGATGCAAGACTTTTAGATATAAAAAATATTATGGAACTCAAGTTTATACAAACCACTTACAGTTCATTGTGTATGTTCTAAGATCCATGAGCAATATAGCACTACGGGTAATCCTCGATTTACAACTATTCCTATAACAACTGTTCAAAGTTATGGTGGCACTGCAGAAAGTGATTTACAATATCTGTTGGGGTATCCTGGTGGTCACATGATCAAATTGTGTACTTGGCAACCAGCATGTATTTACAACAGTTGCAGTGTCCTGAGGTCATGTGATCACCATTTCCACAGGCTGGTACTCTTGTTTTTGTGTTAGTGTGACAGCTAAAGCTGTGCAACAAGTTCTTGAAAGACATATTATCTATGACAATCTTCATAGAGTCTTCCTTGCTGCAATAAGACCAGGAAGTGTTCACTATAAAACAACCATTACAATTGCATCACAAAGATAGTGTTGCCCAAGTGACCTACTTTTTTTTGTTTGTGTTCAGAAGGTGGTTTGGCATTGCTGGATAGGAATAGGCATACTCTGAGGTGTGCAGATGGATATCTTAATTTGTATTAGTTTATAATGTTTGTTATTCCTTTTTCTGTAAAAGTTTAATTAGAAGATAAGAGACGTATCCCATAATTTCATACGACTGACTTCATGGCTTTTTATATTAACCATTTTTATGATTAAGTTTATATGCTGCCCATCTCACTCGTTTATTACAAGATGTTTTAATTTAATTTAAAATAATAGATGAAAAATGGAGATTTTATATCTGCAGCTAACAAATATGTACAGTATTATTAAATATCCATTTACAATAGTAGATGTCTTTCTTGAGGAAAGCAACAGCCTGCATTTTTGGTTGTATAAAACTGTACAAAAAAATTCTCACATATATAAAGTAATATATAGCAGACAAGTCCTTTCTGGAGCAAAGGAGACCTAATAATTGAATCAGTCAACAAAGGCCCAAAGTCTGAAGATAGCTACAGTATACTTTATTTTAATTAAAAGGCTATGAGAAATATAAATTCATTATTCCTTTTTTCAAAGAGTTCCTAAAGCCATTTGGGATATTTGAATCTTTGCCAATCTTTGGCAAAAAGATAAAGCTAACAGGGTTTTTAATCTCTGCTTGTTTGTCCTGACCTTACATTGGTGTCATTGACAGTGAAAGGATTGTATATTATAAATTGCTTTATTTACTATATTCAAAAAATAATAATTGCCATTTAATAATTCATAATTGTTCCTAAACTGTTTTAGAGAAAAATATAAACACAGCTTTCTTGTTTAGTTAGGTAATATTTCTTAGTCACATGAATAGATGTACAAAATGTGTCATAAGGTTAATATAGAAAAATTTCTTCATGTGGGTTGTACACTACCACATGGCAAGGGTTGGGATAAACAAGTATGTTAAGCCAAATTCTAGTTAAACAAATGTGTAACATATTTCAAACAGTGTCTGAAATAAATTGTAAAAGCTGGGTCAGAAATAAGTTGGTATCTATTTAATGCTAACTTAGATAGAATGGAATGTCATCGTATTTGTTTGGATTATTGCAAATAGCTACATAATAAATTCTTGAGGTGGCAAGAATGACATTATTTTGTGAATTTCAAATGATTCATGTTTTGTTGTGAAATGAGTGCTTTGAGGATTTTCAGCATTGTGGACAAATCTCTGATTTTCATTTATGTACAGATAAGAAATTAATTGTGGTAAGATGTTATGTATTTCCTTGTTTGCATCTATCTGAATACAGTATAGTGCTCACCGCAATGTGAGTATAATTCATATTTACATTCATGTTTTTGCTGTACCTTGCGTTAGAAAGCCAATTTAATTTAGTGGTTGAGGGTACTGAGCTAGAAATGGGAGAGCATGAGTTCTAGTCTCAGCTTAGGCATGAAGCCAACTGGATAACTTTGGGCCGGTCACTGTTTTTCATTTGTAGAAGGAAGGTAATGGCGAATCACTTCCAAAAATGTTGCCCAGAACACTGCAGGGACTTTCATCTCAAGTTGAATATCCAATAGCTGTTTCCTCCCCAGGGCCTCATACTGTATGTTGTCATTCCTCTTGTGCTATTTTACAAGTGGCCTTTGTGTTGGAACTTTGGGGAAGAAGTTAGATTCTGGATGCATCAAGATATTTTTAAGGAGGGAGATTATTATTCAGAAAAGGCTGTGATGTGACAACAAGAAAACAAGAGTACTGAGTGATGATTCTTAGAACTACTGACTGAAAATAAATTTAGTGTAACAATGAATTAAGTAATGCCCATTGATTTTGTTTGAAATACAAGCATAAAAGAAATCTAGTGAAATTACATATTACAACTGATTTTAATTATTTCAACAGAAAACGCTGCTCAGACAATCTGATGGATGAGGATGAGAAAGACAGGGCAAAGAGGTGAGTAACCAGTTTTGGGAGAAATGTATTTTTATGTTTAGCATAGACTTTTTTATTTTAGAAGAAAAACAACAAGAAAAGAAGTCTGATAACATGTGAAAAAGTAGTAGAATTTCCAGAGCTATTTTGTGCCATAGATTTTTGCACTGAACACAGGAATGAGAAAAGTGCAGGATTCTTTCCTTTTACATGTTCGCTTTTGGAATTTGAATTCACAACATCATTGTGTATCTTCAGCCAAAGCTCCTTGTTGTCTTTTAGTTTATTTCATTCTAATCTAAAGAACTAATTTTCTTAAGAACAGAACATAGTAATAAATAAACATGAGTGATTTCATATCATGAGTCTATTAACAATTTCATTCTATTTATAGGGCTTCACGTAATAAGTCTGAAAAGAAGAGGCGTGATCAGTTCAATGTTCTTATTAAGGAGCTCAGCTCAATGCTTCCTGGAAACACACGTAAAATGGACAAAACTACAGTTCTTGAAAAAGTCATTGGCTTTCTCCAGAAACATAATGGTAATTCTTGTGTTATCTTTAAAATCAGCAGTTTATTCTTATTGTGTTGTCTTATAATCCATACAGTTCTCAGTTTGTTTTATAATTAAAAATAGAGTGCGGATCATTTATTGAAAGAGGTTGTTACTTAGCTGTAAAAAAACTTTGAGGTTTTTCAGTTCCTAACTGCTTTACTTTGAAACACTTTGTTCATACAGAGTACCTAAAACTTGAGATGGGTCAAATTTGAAATACTTTATATTTGTTCTATTATTTAAAATAAATTGTTCAGGAAACATATTTTAATGAATTCCAACTTAGCCACAGTCTTTGTCAGAAATAAACATTTTAAACAGATATAGTTGGAATTTTAGAAGAGTCATAGCTATTCTCATAAAATGACTGCCTTTATTGTAACTGGAAATAACAATAGCATTATTTCCTAGAAGGCATAATGGAAAGATAGATGTGAAGTTGGAATTCCAGAATATCAAACATTCCTTTGAACCCACGATTGTATTCTCTAGCTTCCAATTCTATAAGGCAATTTGGTGATATCTATTCCACATATAAAGGGCACGGTGGCGCAAGTGGTTAAGAGCTCGGCTTGCCAGCTGGAAGGTTGGCAGCCCGAGATCGCAACCCAGCGTTGCCGCGCAGCAGGGCGAGCTCCTGCTGTTCCGCCTCAGTTCCCACCCACCTAGTGGTTTGAAAGCACGTGAGCGCAAGTAGATAGAGAAGTACTGCCCCTTCCAGCGGGAAGGTAACAGTGTCCGTGCGCCTTAGGCGTCCAGTCATACCAGCCACATGATCACGGAGCCGTCCCAGGACGAACATTGGCTCTTCATCTTAGAAACGGGTATGAGCACCACACCCTAGAGTCGGTCACGACTGGCAGGTCTCATTTACCTATTCCACATATAGGAAATAGATATCACATATTCCCTGGCTTACAACCACAACTGCAACCAAAACTTCTGTCGCTGAACAATCTGATCATTAAGTGAGTCATGCCTGATTTTATTACCTTTTTTGCCATGAGCATTAAATGGACCATATAGTTATTAAGTAAGTGCAGCTTCCTCCACTGACTTTGCTTCTTGGAAGCCCCCAGGGAAAGTAGCAAATGACAATGATGTGACATTGGGATGCTGCAACTATCATAAACACATGCCTTTTGCCAAGTGCTAAATTTTGATCACATGATTGCAAGGACCCTTCAATGATCATAAATGTAAGGACTGATTGGAAGTCACTTTCTTCTGTGCTGTCATAACTCCAAATGGTTATTAAGCAACTGTTCATAAGTCAAGGACTACCTGTACATGCAACCAAAATGTCATCTCAGGATATATACTGTAGTAGTAATGGTTATTTTATTTATTATATGCTTATAATTAAGCATAGCTTAAACATAGAAAATGTTTCTGTTCTTGTGTACCTTTGCATATAAATCAAAACTGTTAGCTATCAGTGTATCCTGATTTACATATGCCTAGTACAAAGACTGAATGCAGTCTGATTCTATTTATTAGGCCTATTTTTGAGCAGATATTAATTGCAGATTCTTAATATAAAATTAAAATTGATGAAACTACTTGCCAACAACCAAAACAAAAACAACTAATACTTGTATAGAAAGTAGGCAAAATGCACCCATATTTTACTTCATCAGAATGTAAGTTTTTTTCCCCTTGCCTGCGATTCTGCACTATTTTTAAAAAAAATCTGAAAATGCTTTTGGCACTTTGCGGACACCTGAGATATTAATGAAAACAACAATGGCAGTGGGAATGGAAGATTGATAGTCCCATACAGTAATCTCCCAGTTTGTTAAACTAATTACATTTAATTAATAAAAGTATCAGGATATGCAAGGAATTTGATGGGTGCAAAGGACGCTGTATGTAGTCATCATCTTGGAAATCCATGCCTTTAATATAAAGCCAAAATATGATTTGTTAATTATATTTTTTAACATTTACCATAGTAATTACATACATGGAGCCTTTACAAATAATAGGAGACAACATGTTTTTAAAGACAAATAATATGCAAAGGGAAGTTGCGAGTTGAGAGTTCTTTTCCATGTGTCTTTCAAAATATGATTGGTTCTCCTATCTTACATGTTTAATGTGTATAAAGTATGCAGTACACACAATTATGATTAAATAACCAAAATGCTAAGCAGTGTCCTAAAATATTGGTCCAATTGTATAGCAGATATTAATAAGCATCCAGAATTAAATTTTGAAGTCACAGGACCTGATTCTTTCAATATAAAAAAGCATAAAGAGAAGGATGACTCAAAGCACATCTCCCCTACTTACCACTGATAAATCACATTTATGCATTTTATTAAGTTAGAAAGATGGCTACTCCTCTAGTAACTGTCAACATAAGATCAGTGACTGAGGATGTGGTACAAAACATTTGTAGTAATCAGGTTGCCTTCTGCTGAATTAAGGATTCTCTCTTCAAAATAGATGCCACATTTATTCAATAAAAAGATGTTACTAAATTTAAGGTTATCCCTCCTGAAAAGGAACAATAGATAGAAAAGCTTTATAAACAAAATCCTATACAATTCCCAGCTTCCTCACTCTGTCCATTTAGAGTTGCCAATTTCAGCTAAATCTAATCCTTAAGATTTACTGCCCCCTTAAATGTATACACATTATAAACTCGTACATAAGAAAGGTAAAGTTTTCCCCTTTCAGTTATGTCCGGTGGTGCTCGTCTCTTTCATAGCCAAAGAGCCAGCGTGGTATGAAGACGCTTCTGTGGTCTTGTGGCTACTTGCATTTTGCATGCTTTAAAACTTCTAGATTGGTAGGAGCTGGGGCAAATAACAGGAGCTCACCCTGTTGTGTAGTGCCTGGGTCTCAAACTTGGACTGCTGACCTTCCGACTGACAAGCGCAGCATCTTAATCATTAGGCCACTGCATCCCGTGAACCTGTACTATGCATGCTTATTTATATGTAATACATGCTTATCAAAACCCACTCTTAATCTGATTTTATCACTATAACAAATTTCAGGTTTGGATAAAAAAGAATCAAGATTATTCTGTGAGACTTCCTCTTTTAAGGGCAGGCGGAAAAAAAAAGATTTTGTATGTTAAATGTTAAAATTGCACATGGTGCAAATAAAGAGAAGATACATTCTGCAAATTAATTATTCTGCAGTTGACTTAGAAACCCTTATGTGTGTATCTCTTACAGAAGTCAGAATAAGTTTGTTAAAAAAAACCTTATGGCAATTGTATTATGATTTTATTATATTTATAATAAGATATTTTAATTTGTTTAGAATTCTCAGCACAGACAGAACTTTGTGATGTTCAGCAGGAATGGAAGCCCTCGTTTCTCAGCAATGAAGAATTCACTCAGCTGATGTTGGAGGTGAAAATTGCAATTTTTTACAAAATGTTGAATATGCGTGCTCCTCTAAAGCATCTGTCCCCTCCCGATATGTTGATTCAGTGAATTGGTCAACACATATCTGATATGTTGATCTGATAATCATAGCAAGATTCCCAGTTTAGGAATATCTGTCTGAAGAAATCTGGTTAGTATTGTAGAAGCTGGGTATTTTAATCTGCAACTATAGTTGTTGACTGAACTCTTCAGGAGAAAAATAATGAAAACACCATTATCTATGCGTGTCAAGTAATTATCTAAAATGATTGCTAAGTAGAGAAAACAAAATATGAACTGCAGGTAGTCCTTGGGTTATCATGAGGATTGGAATGGAAATTTCTGTCACAAGCAAGGTGGCCATAAAGTATAATAATGTATAACATGATCACATTGCTAAGCAATGGCAATCCTGCAGTCCCAGATGCCACTGTAATCCCAGGACCATGCCAGTCATAAAGTGAGAAAAGGCAGGAGTCCAGGCAAGCAGTCTGGCGGGTAGAACTGCGAATGTGGACAGGCAAAGCAACTCTGCAGGCAGTTACTCAAGGGGAAACATGGGCACCCCACAGTGAGGCACCATCTTGCTGTGGTTGGGGGGCTTGTGTGCTCTGAAGAAGATGAGACCTCTGCCAGAGGTTCAACC
>JANHZU010001794.1:59419-71269 GCA_032468055.1 Acrochordus granulatus
TTTTCATCAGCTTTGGACATCCAACATTCTTTTAGCCGTAATACTTTATATGGAAATAAAACAAGCAATTCCTCTGAATAGCACATTAATTCATCCTGTTTAGGGGGCACTTTTGTTGTACATTCAATTTCTTGAATCTGTCATATTTCTATAGTTTAATTATAAAAGTGCATTTTCCAACAGTGACCAAAGCGAACATTTACAGCAAGATCTGTATGTTTGTCTGTTGCATGAATCTACATTGTTCAGAACTATAAATAGATATTTCTCATGTATTTATCTTTTATTTAATGTCATTCTTTTCTTCTATTCTTTTGCTTTTTAAAAATGATGTATTCTCTGTCTTCTGTCCTAGCATGTACAATTGACCATTTACAAATTTCTGGCATATCTGCTTCTGTGTAAGAAATCATTCTCTTCCATTCCCAATTTATGAGAAAACTTTATTTCTCTATAATACATCCTTTCTTCTTATTTAAGATCAGTGATACGTTTCCCAATAAAGATACATTAACTAAAAAACCTCATGTAGTAGCACCACAAATATATTTCTTGCTAAATTGCCTTCATGCTAACTAATGTTTATCTTCCATTCATTATTTATTTAGTAAAAATGCTGCAAAAGTATAGTAGGAGCAGCACCTAGGTGATCTCAAATAACCAACTAGATAGAAATATTAGGATTGGAGTTAATTAGGAAATTATCAGGGCTATAGGCAAGATTGGGAAGTTGAAGAAGCATCTCAGAATAAGGCAAAGACTAATCACTTTTGTAGTGTTGCCAAGAAAACAAGATCTATATATCAATATAGTGAATATCAGAAACAAGTTCAGCTTGCTGAATTATCAACATATAATATATGTAATATAATTTCTGGTATCAGCAGGAAGATATGGTGTTTGTCCTAGCTTTTCCTCCACATTATTTATTGACATTTTTATTTATTTTTTGTCTATTCATTACACAAAAAATTGTGATCTTTAACTAATGTAGTTGCATTAGTATTAATTGATAAGATAATGGCTTACTCATTTCAAATGGCTTGACCATTTCAAAAGATCTTGGACAAGAAACATGATGGGGATGGATACCCTAAGAAAAAGCTGACACTCCCCCCAATCAAACCTGCAAGATAGAACAGGGAGCTTAGGAATGAAAAAAACTACTGGACCATTCCAGTAATTTTTGGAGTAGCAAATTGTCCCCTTCCCAATTACAGTGCAAACTACTCTGACTGAATCAACTTATTTTTACATCTGAATCACATGCACTTCTATGCATGGCCTGGATTGCAATTTTTCCCTTATTTTACATGTACTGACATGTACATATATCCAGACAGAAGAGTGGATTCAGGTATAACATTGTGGGACGTTCCATATCAGTACATTTCATGTGCATAAAGAAGTCCGCTGAAGCAAATTTCCTAGAAAAGCATAACTCTTTGCCTTCTAATTTCTTATCCAGTGTCCCTATCTGACTGTTATGGATCTGATGATGCTGTTCCCAGGGGTTACAGAGCACCACAAGGAAAACAAATCTGCTTTGTTGCTACTGTTCGGCTAGCCACCCCTCAGTTTTTAAAGGCAAGTTTTTCTGTCTTAGAATCTTACCAATAACTCTCTCTCTTTTTTACTGTACCCTTACCAATATCTAGGGCCATGAATGCCTTGGAAATGATTGAGAAGAAATATTTCAGAGGATTTCTCATGAGAGCATCAGCTTAGCACTTCTTGCTATTTATTAAAGCAGGCTGAAAGGCATGGCAACACTTGGAAAGTTATGTTAATGAGTGGATTCATTAAAGCTGTTTTCTTTTTGTGGCCTTCTTTCCCAGTCTTTTCTTCAAACTGCTTTAACACATAGCGGAAGGATACCATCTTCCTGCAAGCCCTAACAACCATCTATAAAATAATGAGACAAATGCATAATGCATATACTGTAGCGTTATAAAAAATGGCATGTAATATTGTTCTATAAGTCAAAGAGGATAATAATCTGAGAGTTTTTGGATCTCATGCCCTCTAGAGAGGTTGGAATTATCATTCCACAATTTTCAGTCAAAGGACTGGTAGCCAACAGCCATGCTGGCTAAGAATTCTGAAAGTTTTAGGACCAACCTCTTTATAAAACACCAGACTGGGGAAGGATGATCTATATGATCTTGAGTGGAAGTAAGTATGAATGTGGAATATGTTAAAATTAATTAAATTATTATCTGCAGATACCATTCCCAGTTATCTTTGAACATATGTTTGGATTTTCTCTTGGACATTAGTTTCCTCTTACATATTTTAATGGAATTAATTTGGTCTTTTGTAAACCAGAAATGAGTTGTGATTGTGACCAAACCTGTAAAAAACAGTTTTACTTTTTTGAATGCAATTCATTAGGCCAAAGTACAGGATCTACTAACTATTAAGAGATGCCTTATAAAATAAGACTTCTGTTGGAGAATAATCTTTCTGTGGTCATAATGTATAGTAAGACATTTCCATGCATTCAGTCAAGTCTTTAATTTCAGCTTGAGTTAAATTGTATACCACAAAAGTAAAGAGATAGCTGCAGTATTTATCATCTACAGTGTCTACTAGGTCTTGTGGGATTCTGGTAAATGTACTTCAATTCAGCATAACTGGTGTGCTGTAAATAAAATGCATACATACAATACCTTCTGCTTCACAATGGAATTTCCCCTTCTTTTGTTCCTCTCTTGCATTTACTTGAACCCTTACTGCCAGCAATATCTAACATATAACAATGACCCATAACATTTAATATTTTATTCAAAATTCATAAAGCATCATAATTATCTCCAAAAATACAATATATTTTGCATCATTTAAAACTAATGTACCATAGAGAGTAACTAGAAATTCGTTCAATAGATAGAGGAATTTTTTTAGTCTTTTGTTTTTATTATTTCATGTGTTCCCTGTTGACATTTAAGGAGCAGATGGAATCGGGGAAAAGGCACTACTGTCACTTAACAGAATTTAATTCTAATATAGGAAATGTGCATAGTTGAAGAACCTTTAGAAGAATTCACTTCAAGACATAGTTTGGAATGGAAATTTTTATTTCTGGATCACAGGTTAGAAAAAATAATGGATATCTATCCATCTATGTATCTATGTATGTATGTATGTATCTATCATCTATCTATCTATCTATCTATCTTTATCTAGTTATTGTTGTTGACATTTTTTGTTTGTTGACAGTTTTTACAAAATAGTGATGTGTTTGTTTTCCAGATAATTGTATAATGGCATAAATTATTGCAACCAACACCAAGTCAAATATTTGATGTATTGAAGTATGAGCTATTTGTTGATATAAAATGCAATGAATATCCAAAATAATTTAAGAAACTAGAAAATAAACCAATGTGATTGCAATAGACATTTTAGTGAGACAACTTGCTGAAGTTATATGCCTGTCTTTCAAAAGCTGCTTTTTAGAATGGGGTGTCCTTCAGAATTTTATTATTTTATTCATTTTGAACATTTATAAGGTTGCCAACTGGGTGGACAGAAAATGAGCCAAAAGATTGCAAGAGGAAGGCAGATTCTGAACAATCAGCTCCCACTTTAATTACTGATTAATTGTAGCTTTCAGTGTTGGCTAGACAAATACTGGATAGTCTTAATGGAATCATTATTAATTTATATGAATCTTGTTTTTAATGTATTATGACTTGGAACTCCAAAAAATCTACATGATATTGTTACCCACACTTTTAATGTTGGATTATTAAATCAACAACAACAATCCAAAAAACCTACCATACATCTCCTTGTCTTTTTATTTGGGATATCAAATTGTATAAACAGGATGTTTGATTCTTCCATTACTCTTTATTAAAAAGGATCTTCCTTTAAAAGACTTTAAGACATGGCTGCCAAGTTTTAGCAGAATTCTCCCCAACCTACTGCAGCAGTGAAAACTATTTTCACTATTTTTTTCTTATCATTACATTTTTTTTAAATTCAACCTGGAATCTTTTTTTTTCCTTTGAGACCAGTCTTTTAGCTTGTTTTGCTCTTTGTTACAAGTTAATTAACTCTTTTGCTCTGCATTTGGTTTTGGTTCCCCTGCATTGTTTCCTTATTCCAATACTAAACAAAAATGATTCAGTAAGATTTGTGCAAAATATTTTTATATATTTCTCCTGTTTTCTAGAGAATACAGCAGGAACACATTTCTCCCTTGTGTATCAGTTTTGCTTCGGTATATTGGAATTTTCTCTCAAGGAAGGGCTTACAGAAGTCAATCACTGTTCTTGTCATTTGTAATTTTCAAATAAAATTATTTATCTTATTACAGAGCCCCACCAATTATAGGATATTTGCCTTTTGAAGTGCTGGGTACTTCTGGTTATGATTACTATCATATAGATGACCTACAGCTCTTGGCACAATGCCATGAACACTGTAAGTATTGCTTTAAATGTGGGCATGAGAATTCAGTGAGAATTCTCTCTCTCTGTTGTATTAAAAATGAAAACCAGCTGATGAGCTCATAACACTGTAAACTGGTAATCTATTCAGTTTTACATTACATTATAAAATTATGCAGATACTAAATATCTGTAGTCTAGAATTTAAGTAGTATTATTTAAAAAGTATTTGCAGTATTTAAGACAAGTGATTGGCATAATGTGAGTTAATTTTGGCTACACTTTATTCTTCATTCAGTTTATTAAATCGCCGAAGTGATGATATAAAATAGTGCAGATATAGCACTCAGGAATTACAAATTAACAAAAACTCATATATGGAAAACTTTATGAAAGTGAGCTTGGCTCATTCCTGTATTCCTATAATATTAATCCTATGTTTGTAAGTCAGACTTAAACAAATTGATCTCTGCTACCTATCTATGCAACATTCAGTTAAAAACATTTCAGTTTTACATGTAAGATTTGCATTTCATTCACCTTTTTTAGAAAAGAAACTCGAGGCACAATGCCTTCTCATTTAATAAATCACAGAGATCAGCATGCAAGCAGTTTTCCTTTTACTATTGCCACAATGTAAAATTTTACTTACAGTCTCAGATTAAAAGAAAATATAAAATAATAATACAATAATAATAACAGTACCTGGAGACAGGAGAATATAAAGAAAGAACTAGAGAAAAATCACAAAATACAACTAGAAGTAGAATGACAGTAGCAAAAGAAAACAAAGATAGTACCAGTAGTAGTAGATGCCTTTGGGGCAATTCCAAAATCACCAGCATTGACAAAATCACCATCAGTCAATTGCAAAAGGCAGCTTTACTTGGAAATGATATTTTCTGTGATGATACTTTTAGTACCATCAAATAACATCTGCCTCTCCCAGGTCTTTGGGAGGGACTCCTTTGGTAGATAAAGATGCAGATCCACTCTAAACATCTGGCTGATTGTGTAATGAACCATAATAATAAAATGATAGTACAGCAGTAAAACTCAACTACCCTTAACAAGGGTAATTGAACTAATTGCTTGCAAATTTTGCACATTAATAATGCAATTCAGCCACTGTATATGTTATACATAGGACAAGAGTGGCCAAATGATTAAGACCATTCAGAAAGTCAGCAGCCTGACGATTTGAAACCAGGGACTGCTGCATAGTGGGGTGAGCTCCTGTTACTTGCTCCAGTTCCTGCCAACCTAGTAATTCTAAAGCATGTAAAAATGCAAGTAGATAAATAGGTACCACCTCAATAGGAAAGGTAACAGTATTCCATGCACCTTGGCTTATAGTCACGCCAACCACATAACCACAGAAGTGTCTTGGGACAAATGCTTGGTTTGAATTGGAAATGAACATCACCCCCTAGAGTTGGCCATCACTGGCAGGGGAAACCTTTACTTTTATTTGTTATAGGGAGTGTTGATTCAATATGTATTGCCACACTTGTGGCAAGGGGCATGTGCTGAAAATAGAAATGCATAAATATGTCATGCTTATCATGTTCTTATCCAACTTGATGAATCCATATAATATTTTCCATGGCATATGGCTATTAATTGTATGTAATCTAATGAATTTAAATTTGTGTGTATTATGCATTATTTCTTGCTTCAAAATAGAACTCTTGTATGCTTAAGGAAATTTATAAATGTCCCAGAATAATTTTTTAACTAACATAATTGAAATTTTTTTGCAATATTATTTTTTGCCTACCAATAGTGATGCAATTTGGCAAAGGGAAGTCTTGCTGCTATCGATTTTTGACCAAAGGTCAACAGTGGATCTGGCTACAAACACATTACTATATTACCTATCACCAGTGGAACTCCAAACCAGAATTTATTGTATGCACTCACACAGTAATGAGGTATGGAAAATCTTGTGACTTTGATGTAGAAAATCTTGTGACCTTGATGTAGAAGAGTGTGAAGATCTAGCTTAAGGGTCACTCAATGTACAAAAATGGCTGCTTTTTTCTAAATGACATGAAAAATAGTTGTGAATACCCAAGTTACTTTAATAACTTTAAAATAAATTGTGAATAACTTTTTAAGATAAGATATTTAGTCCCTCTATGGTGATGGTTGTCATGCAGGCATGTTCAATCTTGGAACTTTAAAATGTGTGGACATTAACTTCCAGAATTCCTCAACCAGCATAACCCACACATCTTAAAGTTACCAAGGTTGGACACTCTGTTGTAATGCAAGAGTTAAAATGGTGTAGTGACTATTTCTTAAATCTATGACATACTTAACAGAGTTCTAAGAGTAGGCAGAGAAGTTATGATTAAGAGTGTAACAAATTGTGTCTTTGCACTGTAGTGGGAAGATGGCTAGATGAGGATAATCTAGTTGATTGCACTAAGTGGGGTATGACATTGGAAATAACACTTGGACTGGTTCAAAATAGGGAATAACAAGAGGAATTCTAATGTTTATTATGAACTGATAACAAACTGACATGCTAATTAGATTACTAAAAATATCAAAGTTAAATCTTCCTCTAAACTGCCTATGCGGAAAGTAGAGCAAATTTATAGATATATATTGCACTTTGCAGCAACATACTGTAGAAATATAGCCAGTGATAGTAGTAAGCAACACGTTTCATCCAATTTTATGTATTAGTTACATGCATCTAAAGAACCTTTAAGGGTCTCCAAATACATGTCCTTTATCTGAAGTCTAGTCCTATGGAAATATATGCTGTGATTACAAACAGTATTTTCTTTTTATTTTGCATATGGATAAACATATTGTAGATATAAAAGGTAATCCATTATTGATGTTTGGATTAGATAAATTGCATATTTTTATAGCATATTGAATGTACTGTAACTGCATAATACATCCAGGTTTCATGTAATAAATAATTAATTACATTATTGGAGCTGGAAAATGATAGAATGGATATAATTCTCCATAGAAAATTATAATGTTCAATCAGTTATGCAGATGTTCGAGTGGAAAGGCAGCAAAATCTGATTTTAGAAGATGCACCCACAGATATCATCTCTTCAGTATTAAAGGTATAACATCACACCTGTGTTTAATTTTTCCATTTTTTGCATCAACAGTTATAAAACATTTGGACTGATTCAAAATACACAGACACACAATATTTTGGCTCCAGGAGTTTTTTATTTCAACTCTCAGATTTTATACCAATTTTTGCACTATATTATAATATTTACAGAAAAAGCAGAGGCATGAATAAAATTATTTCTTGCCTGTAACCGGAGCACCACATAATTTAGTCAATGCATAGATGGGAGTACTGTTGTGGAAGACCGTGGTAAGCAAGTGAGAAGAAGTTTAGTAGACGTGACAAGACCCTAACTCTAACCCTAACACTATTGTAGTTGTGGGATTGTGTGTAGAAAATGCTTTAAAGGAGAGACACCTTTCCTAATCGGCCTGCATGGAATTTACAATTTTCAAGATTATATTTTTATCCCTGACTAGTGTTGAAGATGTTTTTCTGAAATACATGTCGTTCTTTTTTCTTGGGTTTGCCAACTACCTGGGGCTTGACTATTGTAACTTACAGCCACCTATGTGCATTCTGATATATATTTGCTGTGCATACATGTTCTCATTTTGAAGAAGCATATTGCCATGCTTGAGATGCAAAGGGAGGACAGATTCTGGGGTCAGTCTTGTTTGTATTCCCTGGACAAATGGAGCTGCAGAAGCACTTACGAAAGAGGCTTAAATTGTGTTCTAAAGAATATGTGCTTAATATCAAAAATATCTTCTTTGTTTGTGCACTAGTTCAAGATTTTTCTATCTAAATTTGCACTTAGCATAAAACATGTTTGCTTTATTTTCAAGGACAATGTCCCAGATTTGAATCCTCAACAGCATTTTAAATCACTTGAATTAGGCACAACAGTTCTCAACACCAGCCAGATATTTTCTATATCTTCTCATGGTTTACATAAATCTTTGCCTTCATCCTTGCCTGAAACAGCATGTAAGTGATGGTTTTTCTGAAAATGCTAATTTGAAGTGAAGAATTGAAATGTATTATTTGGCCCAGCATAAAGATAAATTATAAATACAGTATAATCTATATAAGATTATATAGTATAATCTATATAAGAGACATTTAAAAGATTAAACTCATATAAGTTAAGTCTCATAAAAACAGGAGGAATAGAATGGAATAAATGTTCTCATAAGAAATTAAAAGGATACAAGAATTAAAATGCCTAGCAAATATGGCTTGGAATAGATGCAGAGAATCAGGCTGCTACTAGCTATAAATATTACTAAAAATGTCATATGATATTCTTCTGTTATACATTCCCAGTAATCAGTTTCCTAGTTTGTTCTAAAACAAGGGAAGTCAATTATAAGTTGAACTGAATTATATTCAACATTTTTTATAGCAGTAAATAAGATTGTTTGAATTATAGTTTATATAGGTGCTCTTCTGCAAGTTCATAGATATAATTTGGAAAATACCTGCAAAGATATTATTGCAGTTGGGTATCTTGAGGATTTTCTTTTCTTATTATTAAATAAGAATTTATTTATAAATAAGAACTTATTACTGACCATCACTGACCACCATAATCTCACATCACATCCACTCCCGGTACTAATCAGTAGACTCATTTGGCCCTTATAAATTAGATTGCCTGTTCATTGCCTATGTCTAGCTAGACTGCATCCATTAAGCCATCTAGTAGTTCACCTAGTAAGTTTATGGTTGAGGTGAGATTTGAACCAAGTCAACAGAACAGATGAAAATATCTGGATGAATATTATATCTCAGAATGTTGCTCCAGGAAATGCTATATTGTTTTTGTTACAGAATTATGATAGTGCAGTTGTAGAAAAATGAACCACAGGAAACATTTGGTTCAAATATATTTTAAATAAAACATTATTACAAAAGTTTGGACCATAGTCTTTTAAAAATATTTTTTTCTGAGCATGAACCCCTTCTAAAACAAAACCACCCTCCCTCAAAATTAAATGAAAAGACCCCAGAAAGATCAGAGGATATTTTATTATATTGCATTCAGAAAGATGATAATAAATACTCAGTCCCTGCCTATTATTAATATCTTTCTTTCTGATATTTATTTCCCTCTAACCAAACTTCAAATCCACCTTTACTTTTCAGTTATTTAGATCTCACATGAAAGAACCCAAACCTGCAAATAAATAAAGCTAAAGAATAAAAACGGCTTCCAGCTAGTTCTTAGAGATTTACAAAGGTACTTTAAGCTACTTATCCAGGAAGCCTTTAAGAAATACTATTTTAAAATGGGTGTGTGCTTAAAAAAAAGCCATGTAAGTTGCCAGACCATTAAAGGAACTGCTATGCCGAAGCTGCACAGTGGATATTGAAGTTTTAAAAGTGACTTCTCTACTAAGTAATGAATATTGGCCACTATGAAACTATGATAGTTAAGTATGCTTTGGTCATGAACATGTTAGTCTTACCCTACCACATTTTAGCAGCAGTGAACAAGAAGAAACCATGAACAGCCTTGTTCTCAGTTCAGCATTAAACAATAAATATACTGTATTTTTAAAAGCAAATGGCATGGATCTTCCTGTGATTGGTTCATTAGCACGTTTGCTGCACAAGATATTAAAAAAGATGCAAGCAGGATCAAGAATGATGGGGGATGGAGGCAGGGATATTTATGACTCAATCAGATTGTTTAAGCAATCTGGTCTACTTGCTGTAGGGTCTGTGTGTGTGTGTGTGTGTGTGTTGGATATATGCACATACATACTTAGACAACTTTAAGAACATTAAATATTGTCATTTAATTATTATTTTTACCATGGACATGTCATCTTACAGCCACAATAACAAAACCCATCCCGGAGTCTCCCTCTTTGCAAAGATCACCCATCATACATCAGGACTTACCAAAACAGACGCCTAACCCACCAGCTAATGCTCAAGTAAGATTTAGCAATGAATTAAATACATTTCCGTTGACATTTGTAGATGTATTTTTACAGCTTAAATCTGAAGAACAAATCTGTTCCAAACAAAGAGGAAGCATAAAGTTTAAGCGAAATACTCATTTTTAATTGTATTTGGAAGTATATCTAACTACATTTTATCCGCACTAGCTTCTCTGAGCGGGTCCTGCCCGGTAAACCAAACCATTTTGCTACATCTAGAAGTTGTCTCTGCCAGTGGTTCCCGCAGCCCTAAGGGGAAGGAAACATCTGGACATCAAGGTGCTCTGTTGCTGCGGTTGCCACCCTGTAGCGGAACACAATCAGAAAACTTAACAAGTGCAATAATGACAAAATAATAAAATTAATACATAATGAAGTCCAAATTATAAAATTACATTTTATAAATTATTTTATTTTATGGGAGATGGGGAAGTAATTTAGTTGGCTGACAAAAGTTTCAAAAGGAGGAACCAAGGGCCTCGTTCTGCTTTCAAGAAAAAGGACCAAAGCTAACTTGCCCCTATTTCCATATTAAAGATTCAATTCTTTCATGAGGAAGAAGGTTTCCCTTTCTGGGAAAATCATTCAAAAGCTGAAATGTAACTTCAGTTAAGACATTCTCATAGTTAAGTAATAAAGTTGGGATAAAAATGAATGAATGAATGAATAAATAAATTGCACAAAATATTTCAGAGGAAAATCTCTTAAGAAACCAAAGCTGTAATGAAAATGGTTGCATTTTATTATAAAAGGGAAAGATTCATTGGTGTTTTATGGATAAAGCCTTTATATTAAATATGCTGCTTCCCTGATGCAGGTAATCCTTATTTAGCAACTATAATTGCGACCAGCAACTAGGTCATTGACTAAAACAGTCACAAAGCGAAATTGTGACTGTGCTTAATGACCTTTAGCTTTCCTTTGTTTTGCAAACCTTGCAAAGGTTGTAAATGCAAGGATTGGTCGCAAAGCTACTTTTTCTTCACTGTTGTAATTGCAAACGGTTTCTGTACAAGACAGTTGCTAAATGAAGACTATCTGTACTGTTCATATGAGTTAGCTAGGACAGGTACCCCAGTGGTCTCAAACTGAAATCACTACAAGTACTATATGAGGGGCAGCTTGAGGGCTCTCCCATAGGGGAAGCACTTATATATTGACATAAATTTGTCTGGCAGTCAAAAAGAAAACTAGCCCTACCAAACATCACTTTATCAAAGAAAACAAATCCATTGCAAAACCGCTCTCCATGCCAGCAAGTAGCCCTGGTCCCAGCAGTGCCTCAGTGTAGACAAGTGTTTCTTAACTTCATCAGCTTTAAGATGGGTGGACTTCAACTCCCAGAATTCCCCATATGAATTCAACTCCCCACTGAATTCTGGGAGTTGAAGTCCACCCATCTAAAAGCTGGTGAGGTTGAGCAAATTGATGTAGACCCTTG
>JANHZU010001794.1:111307-123562 GCA_032468055.1 Acrochordus granulatus
AGGGCAAGGAGACCAACTCTTTATGAACGTCCCTATGCATGTAAAATGTGTTTGTGTTCGTTTGCACCGGTGGTGTGAGGTAGTACTGTATCCTCTGAGAATAGGGTCCAGGGAGAGCTGAAAGCTCAGGATATTAAATCATAACTTTAGATAAAAGCTAGGGTGCGAATCCTCATTATTAGTTCTACACCCTGTTTTTAGCTAGATAAATCTGAAACATCCTGTTTTTTTCCAACCCTTAGAAACGACATAGTACCAAAAGACCCCTATAAATACACTTAAGTTCTACTATTTCTTTCATGATATGTAGGCTTCTGAAATACTATTTTACTTTTTTTAAAAAATGAAATATTGTTCCTACTGCTCCACTAAAGAATGCAATGTGTAGGCTAGAAAAATCTAAGGATTGTTTTCTAACATGTATGCTTTATCTGATAAATACATAGTGACAAATTGAGAATTTAGAATACCTTTTTTCCTGTTTATCAAGCTGATTAAAATGTAGCTTGACACATCATTTTGCTTTCTACATTTTAAAGAAAAAAGCTTGAAGCTACATAAAAATATATTGGCTGAATTATCTGCTTAAGCTATGGTTTCCAAAATACAAAAACTGTATTTTATTAAAAAACAACAGCAAATTACATTCAAAGGAAGACAACATTAGGTTAATGATACAAATATTTCACTGAAAATTAAAAAGGCATGTAACGATTTGCTATCAATGAAACTGTAATTGATTCAGCATATTTTTCATTGATCCAAAATAGATAAACTACAGATAGTACTCAAATTACAACTGGTCACTTAGCAACTGTTTGAAGGTACTACCGAGTGAAAAAGGGGATCTACAACCTGGATCTGAATTTCCAACAATTGGGCCCTCCCGGTCATTTAACTGCATTTTGGGTGCTTGGCTGCATTTTTGACAAAACCATGCCATAGTTAACAAGGGTTCACTTAACAACTGTGGCATTCTCTTAACAATTGCAGCATTCGCTTAGCGACTGCTATAAAAAGATTGCAAAATTACAACCTTTTTTTACAGCCATCACAATTTATCAGTTTTACAACCATACAATTTAGCAGTGAAATGTAGAGGCTTAATTATGGTTGTTAACTTGAAGACTACTTGTTGTAATAAATTCTCCAATTTGAAGAGAATACAACTACAAATACAAACCACCTATAGTTTTCAAAATGTATATGTGTAGACTTTTTCAAAATGATCCAACTATATTTAATATATATCTAAAAAGAATCTACAGTAAACCCTTGGTTTATGAACTTAATCTGTTCTGGAAAGCTGTTTGTAAACCAAGTTGTTCATAAACTGGTTTTCCCATAGGAAACAATGTAAAGTAGATTAATCTGTTCCAGACCCCCAGAAAACTGCCTATGTAAAGTTGTGTAAGTTCCCAGCAAGCGGGAATGGAGCAGGGGTGGAGGAGGCAGTGGCAAGTGGCAGACAGTGGCAGTCCCAAGCAGCAGTGAATACCAGCTGATGGGAATGGGGCACAGGTAGAGTAAGCAGTGGTAAGCAGTGGCAAGTACTAGCAGGTAGGGGTAGGGTGGGAGTGGACTTATGAATATATTGAACTTAAGAATGCACTTTTGGAACCAAACCCATTTGTATGTTGTGGATTTACTGTACTAAAATAATATTAAGACTGCTACTTGCAACAGCTTTTTTGGGGCTCATGGTGGCTAAATCAAACAGAAATACCCACAGAAGGAGAAGCTTACTCATTGCTCACTACTTGAATGCTCACCACTCACATACGACATTGGTGTTTGTGGGAGTCCATGGCATGTGATATCAGCATTCATAAATGTTTATAAGCTGAGACAAATTTTTCTGGACAAAATGTAACCTGAATTGTTTGTAAATAGAAGTGTTCGTAAACCAAGGATTTACTGTATATATCTTTGAGATTTTAAGAGATTCCTATGGAAGGAGGAAGGGTGCAGCCAGGAGTCAAGAGTGGAATCAGCCTTGAGTCACTACATATACACAAATGCCAAAGGTCCAAACTATTGTGAGGACTTTTAGCTTTATTTGGAGTGCAGGTGTTCAGTGGGCAGTTGGAGAAATTCTTGCAACATCAATAAATCTGTTAGATAGAACTGCATCGACTAAGCCTGATCCTTTGTGTCTAACAGTTCTATCTATAGATTCTCATGCATACAATCCATCACACAACATGGCAAATGTCATCACTAATAATCTGGCTTCTGAGGGGCTTAAATGTCTACAGTGCTGTAAAGTAGCAAATGCACAAAAGATGGAAAGTTAGAAATTTTGTCTTTTTTCCTTTATTAAAAATATTTTTGATAATTTAATTCTTGTTGAATTTGTATTGCTATTTTTTCTTTTTATTACCTTATATACAATACACACATACAAAATAAATTGCACAATGGAGATGTTTAACACTAAGTAATCAGATCAAAACTGAAATCTTTATTGTATAACAAATATCTTGATGCAATTTTCAATTGTCTCTTTTTATTAAATTATATTTTTGTATGGAAAAAGTCAAAATAATTTTATGCTTGTAATATAACATTCTAAACTAATATTGATAGATTATTTCTAATACCCTGTTATTTAAAAATAATGTGTCAATAATTTTAAATTAATATTGTATAAATATCCTTGTATCAAAACAATATTTATACAATATTAATGCATTAATATAATGTATTACAATTCAAAACAATGAAAATAAAAAACAATTAGATGTAATTCAGTATTACTTTTGCTAAACAGTATGGTGAGGAATAGTTTTTCTAAGTAGGCATGATCACGGTCTCTTGTCCAATGAGTGAAAGAAAAATGGCAGCTAGATACTACACAAAACTTAATAGTTAGGGTATGAATTGCTTCCCATCAAAATCTATTTCTATCTTTGGACACATGTGCAATAATATTCCAAATGCACTATGCAAGAACAGCTTCTCTTAAAATAAATTGGTTAATGATTCAAAGAACAGTAAATCATATAGGAAAAAGAAACAAAAACTACTATTGGTTCAAAACAATATAGTCTAAAATCGAACTTCCGGTTTTACATCAATTGAGATATTTTAAAATATCTGTACTGATCTTTATTAGTATAAAAATACTAGAAAATATTTGAAGGTTATTTTTTTATTTGTTGCTTTTTCTCAGGTGAGAAAAGTAAAGAGATAGGTGATCTCTTTACTTAAATATGATTATGCTACAGTAGCACTAATGGGGGAAATGTCTCCAACCAGCAATAAAAGTTTTTTACCTCTTGGTGATCTGAGTAGGATCTTGCAGACCTGGATCCAGTTCAAAGATCTCATTATCTAGTAACCTGCGGAGAGTTACATCTGCCAACTGTTCCATTATCCTGAATGCCTCATCAATATTAAGAAACATCGAGAAATCTCGTTCTTTATTTTGAGTGGTGATACGGATAATGTCAGTCATAAATATATTGGAGGTTCTTTCCAGTTTCTGAATATCAACCCAGGGAATAATAAGCTTTACTGAAAGTATAGGAAACAAAAATATTGCTTCAAATAATCCTCAGAATCCAACAGGTCTACAAAAATACCAATATCCTTGTCATGTTTTCTTAAAAGTGAATTCAATTACAATCACTCTTTGGCATAAAAGAACATACATAACTCTGTACCCACTGTAAGGCAGAGGCAGCATAAATCCATATGGTGTATTTTTCATCACTATGCTTTATTCTTATGGACAATATAACAAAACTACACTTCGCATATTCTGGTTTCTTTTCAGATTCCTTTTTTACTAAACATTTCTGTGGAGAAACAAAGCTACTCCAAGCAAGGCATATGGCAAACAGAACATGCAGTTCCAGAATATAAAGTTAAAAATTTTAATGTAGGGTGTGTGTGTGTGTGTGTATACAAGTATACAGAATATGTGTATGTAATAATATATGTAGTAATATATAAGCAGTAATGTATGTATATATGTGTATGTGTGTGTGTATAAAAATTTATAAGGAGTAAAATACATGCAAGGATCACTACTGATGTATTTCAAGCAATCCTCAGATTAAGAACATCTGATGTAAAGACAACCTATAGATACAAATGGGGCTGCTTGGTATAAAATCACAGATGGCTGACCTGACTACAGAAGAGAAGGAATAATAAAGTTCTGGTTTACCAGACTTCAGTTTAATAATCTTTGCATGCAATGGATACAATTAATTTGTCATTTGATGCATCGGTCAAATCCCACTCCCCTTTTATGTGTAAAATGCATAGAATTCACACATCTCTCTGTAAAGAATACCATTTGCCATTTAATAGATGCATACAATCCCATTCTCATTTAACAGACATTTGTGTCTATTCCTCTTCCATTACCCTTTTCTTCCCCATCACTCTAAGACAATTTGAAACTCAGAAAGCCCTACCTCTTAGCTACATGTTTCTGCTCCAGTCTACTACATCCATAATATGCTCCATTTATCTTTTGCTTTATTTAGTAAAACCTATTCAGCAATTTCAAAAATGTATTGGGCATTAGTATGCATTAGCAGATATTGATACTTACACTCCTTGCCCAAAAAAAAGGAATAGAAACAGAAGTGATTAATGCTTAGATAAAGCCATCCCTGGCGAGGAACTTTCCCTTTCCAGCAGCAACATGAATAATATGTAATCAGTTTTTCTATTTCAGGGAAGTTAAATCTGGTCTCAAATTTTACTAGTGCTTCTCTGAACTTCTCAGGATCCTCCTCTTGTTCTGCTAGCTTACTGCTGGTCTCTTCTGCTATTAATGCCTAAATCAATGACAAATGAATGTGTTACAAGAGATGCACAGCTTAAAAATTGTATGCAAATAAATATTTCTAACACTTGTTGCTAGATAAACTTATATATAAATAAAAATAAATGTCAGTTTTTACTATAAGCCATTTTGTATTTTAATTTGCCTAACACTCCTGAGGTTGATGATTTAGATAATATTCAGTCAAATATTTTTACAGTTTATCAAAATAAACTACAGCAGAATTACAGCAAAATTAGTCATTCTTTATTCACTCAATTTCAAAATATATTCAACTTACCAGGTAATTATATTTGATGTCTGTTTCAACTGTCTTTGCAAATAATTTATAAAATGTAAAGAAAATGAAAATGCAATAGTTCAGTTTAAAATGAAATAAGCTACTGCTTATTACTAGCAGTACAGTATTAGCTAATATATATGTTCATAAAAATGACTGGAGTAGGGAAGCCAACTGATGAACCTAAAACAAATATCTTGCTCCTTACCACACAGTTATTCATCACCAAATATTCCACTAAAGGGCTTTTTTTAAATTACAGCTCCCCATTCCCATCAAGAAGCACACACTTTCTTACAGCCGCATCATTTACCTTTGTTCCAGTATAACAAGGCAGTAACAATAGCTGACTTCCAGGGCTGATGGGCAAGGATATGGGGAAGTGGTTACTACTACAGGGGTTGCTTGACTGGACAAGCTCATCAGATGAAAAATTAAACTGTCTCATTCCTGATCATCCCCACTAGATTTTTGCAGGCATTCTCCTTTCTCTGAAGGCCGTTTGTTCTACTAGGCAGCATATTATTCAACTGATCTTATGGAAATAAAAGAAAAAAATCCAGGGACCTGAACATGGATCTTTGCACTGTGATCACATCATATCTCTAACAACAACTCACATTAGAAGCTCACTAGTTTACAAACAGCAAATTATCATTATATCTTTTTAAGGTACAATACAGTAACAGCTTAAAGGGTTAGGGTTTAGCATCCATGCAGTTGGTCATCAAGGATGAATTTGCCCAAATGTTGTGCATGTGATTATGGCTGCAGCGGAAACCTCAAACTGGGTTGTTAAGTAGCTTTGGGCGGGAGTCTGTGATAACTCCAAATTGTTGCTAAGCAGCCAGTTCTAAGTCGAGGGCTAGCTATATTAACTTTTCTTAAATAATAAATACCTACAACATTTTTTACCTTTCTTTTACAAATGATAGGAAAATAGAGGATATTTTCTTACCTTTATTTTACCTCTGACAAAGCTGACAATATCTTCTTTATTATCAAACACAGACAAGGTATGGAGCAGGTTTTGTTCCAGCCATTCCCAGTGATGGTTTATCTCCTCAACCGTAGCACCTAGCATAAGACAGTAAAATTGTGGGGAGACAGTTCTCCACAAAAATAATTTTTTTCCGAATACTTGTTATATCTTTATTCTAGCAAGAATATACTGTAAACTTTCTCTTTGTTTCTTCTTCCAGAAAGAGAAAACAAAGTCAGAGCTTCTTATTTATTTGATAGTCTTTGTTACTGTGATTTTTGCTACGATACTTCTTAAGCATCATATACTGTCACAAGTACTTCGACGTAATTAAAAAGTGTCTCTTCCTGATGATTTAAAGCTAAAGCAAATGGAGAATTTTCTTATATTAACATTCCATGACAGCTCAGTTGTCCTGGAGTCAGATCCAACAAGAACTGGAAAAGTATTCTTAACAGATACCTGAACTAGCATTACCTGAGCTACCTTCAGTTGTAGTTTCTTTCTGATCTACAACTGTAGCATAATGATGTAAAAAGGATTCAAGGTATCATTTTATATGCTACAAAATTTCATACCTTTAAACATTTTAATACTTTTCATTTTAAAAACTCACAAATCAAGCACATAAAAGGAAAAACAAGCACTTCAGAAGAAAATAAACAGCCCTGGTTATTTCCCTTTGTTTCTTTTCTGCCTCCAAGGGATGTGCATGTGTGTGTGTGTGTGTGTGCACATATAAACATGTAAATATGTGAGCTCTCATTTACAAATGGAAGTAGAAACTTACATTACCATTTTAAAATTCTACAGTATACCGAGTCTGATACGCATATAGGAAGGCCTTGCATAAATTCTATTATATTGCAAATGCTTTACAAATAGGAAAAGTGATTGAAATAACCCAGAATAAGTATGTTTGGTTTTCATTTTACATTAATTAAATAAGCAATCGATAAAACTAGTGATATATTCTTATTAAACATGTTTGCCTGAATTTGTCAGTTCCATACTAAAATCCAACAAACTGGGCTCTCATTCCTCCAGTGAGTTTATTTTCTATCGAAGCTATCAATAATTTTGCTGACGTATCTCATTTAAAAAAAACTGCTCAGGAAATTTAAAAAAATGTAACGGCCTAGAAAACTCTGTTTCCTCCTCTAATGAAAAGAAATAAATAGGATAAATATTAAAATCATGTAAAAAGATGCCTTGAATTTGAGGTCTCTCTTAATCTCTAAATGGAAGTCAGAAGAAATGCTAATCACAAAATGATCCTTCAAACCTATCTTTGGATGACATGAAGAGGCAGTAAGAAAATGTATAACTAATTGAGCTATTCCATCTTAAGCACAGTCTAAGAAAGTTCTGAGTTTAGATTAATGCATTAGGCCCATACTGATAATATCCTTTGTCATTCAAAACTGATCTGTAAATTAAAAAATAAAGAGAATCTGGGCTATTGCTTGAAGATAAATCAATTAGGATTGTTTGATCTAAGCAATATTAAATTCCTAATCTAAAAATATATAATAATAATTAAATTAATAGTTAAAATAATATATAATAATCTAATCCTGATAATAATCAGTGAATCCAGTGCCACAAGAGCAAAGCCTTTACTACCTCAGCAAATGGTTAAGAATATTTATGAATTATAAACAAAAGAAATAATGGAGCTCCTATATTATTTTATATTTGTTGTTCAGTCGCTCAGTCATATCCAACTCTTCGTGACCCCATGAACCATATCATGCCAGGCTTCCCTGTCCAGCACTGCCTCCCGGAGACTGCTCAAATCCACGCCCATCACATCTATAATGCTATCTAGCTATCTCATCCTCTGCCGTCCCCTTCTCCTTTTACCTTCAATCTTTCCCAGCATCACAGTCTTTTCTACTGAATCCTCTCTTCACATTAGATGGCCACAGTATTTGAGCTTCATTATCTGTCCTTCCAGTGAACAATCAGGATTGATTTCCTTTAGGATTGACTGGTTTGATCTCCTTGCAGACTCTCAAGAGTCTTCTCCAGTACCACAGTTCAAAGGCATCAATCTTTTGGCGTTCAGCCTTCTTTATGGTCCAACTTTCATAGCCATACATTATTACTGAGAAAACCATTGTTTGACTATATGGACCTTTGTTGGAAAGGTGATGTCTCCGTTTTTTCATATGCTGTCTAGGTTTGTCATCGGTTTCCTTCCAAGGAACAACAGTCTTTTAACTTCATGGCTGCAGTCATCGTCTGCAGTGATCTTAGTTCTGGTAGTTCTTGGTTCACATGCTGCTGAAGCCTAGCTTGCAGTACTTTGAGAATATCTTTGTTAGTATATGGAATGAGCACAATTGTACATGAATTTGAACCTTCTTTCGCACTGTTTTTCTTTGGGATTGGAACGTAAACTGACCTTTTTCAATCCTGTGGCCACTGTTGAGTTTTCCAAATTTGCTGGCATACTGAGTGCAACACTTTAAGAGCATCATCTTTTAGGATTTTAAATACTTCAGCTGGAATACCATCACCTCTGCTAACTTTGTTGCTTGTAATGTTTCCTAAGGTCCACTTGATATCATTGAGGTCATACCTGAACGGCCTAGTGGTTTTCCCTACTTTCTTCAATTTAAACCTACATTTTGTAATAAGCTCATGATATGAACCAAAGTCAGTTTCAGGTCTTGTTTTGACTGGCTATATAGAGCTTCTACATCTTTAGCTGTGAAGAATGTAATCAATCTGATTTTGGTATTGACCATCTGGTGATGTCCCTCTTGGATTGTTGAAAAAGTGTATTGGTTATGACCAGCATATTCTCTTGACAATATTTGCCTTTGCCCTGCTTCATTTTGTACTCCAAGGCCAAACTTGCCTGTAATTCCAGTTATCTTTTGACTTCCTACTTTAGCATTCCAATCTCCTATGATGAAAAGGACATCTTTTTTTGGTGTGAGTTTAGAAGGTGTTGTAGGCCTTCACAGAACTGGTCAAGCTCAGCCTCTTCAGCATCAGTGGTTAGGGCACAGACTTGGATTACTGTGATGTTGAATTATTTTCCTTGGATTCAAACTGAGATCATTCTGTCATTTTGAGACTATACCCAGTACTGCTTTTCTCACTCTTTTATTGACTATGATGGCTACTCCATTTCTTCCAATCTAAGGGATTCTTGTCCACAGTGGTCATCTGAATTAAATTTCTCCATTTCCATCCATTTTAGTTCAAATTCCCAAGATGCTGATATTCAATCTTGTCATCTCATGTTTGACCACACCCAGCTTACCTTCATACATAGATCTTACATTCTGGGTTTCTATGCAACATTGTTCTGTACAGAATTGGATTTTCCTTTTACCTCCAACACATCCACAGATAAGCATCCTTTTGCCTTTGCCCCAGCCACTTCATTTTTTTTGGAGCTACTTGTAATTTCCCTCTACTCTTTCCCAGTAGCATACTGGATAGCTTCTAAACTGAGAGGCTCATCTTCCAGCACCATATCTTTTAGCCTTTTGATACTGTCCATGGGGTTTTCTTGGCAAGGAAAGAGGGTGGATTACCATTTCCTTCTCCAGTGAAGTCCTGTAGGCCATTTTTCATTGATGTCCAGGAATTCCAACATTTAGTGTGGTCCTTGTTGGCCCATGTGATGACTGAGGAGGTATGAGTTTCTGTAAATTACGTCTCATATTTATTATGGGAAGGAGATACTTGTCTGGCTCCTCTGAAGAGTTCTGTCCAGAATGTGAGAAAGCCTGGCATAGCTCTCATCTTCCTCAGAGCACACAAGCCGCATAAGCACATCAAGGCAGTGCCTCACTGGGAGTTATTTTATATGGGAATATATAAAAGTAAGAAATAGGACATATTTTGTTAACATGCAACTTGTTGATTATAAAGTGATGAATAAATATGTTTTCTTATAATATGGTAAACATGATGATCAAGAAACCACAATGACTGGATTCATGAAATATGGCTAGCATAACTTTTGAACCTGGCCCGTGTATGGATGAACATGATTCCTGGAAAGGAAAAAAAAAGAAAATATTATTCAATTACCATTTCCAGTTCTTCACAAAGGAGAGAGGAAACTGAGATCAGCAAAAAAATCTGTACACACAGTATAGTCAAATCTGATGTTGCTGTCATTAAAGATACTGCATTTTATCTCTTACAACAGAGATATAAAAATAGCTAAATATGTTTTCCATTTTCAAGGGCTAAATTTCCCATACAGAATGCCAAAGGCCAGGGAAATTGTCCAAGAGTTAACTTTCCTCAACAGGAAGACCTTGTACCTTGATAAACACAATTAATCAAGATGACTTCTGTTTCAGCATAAAGCACACATTAGCTTCACTTCTACTAGATTTTGAAAACAAGATGAGCTGCAAAATGCTACCACAAGCTGTAAAGCTACAACTGTCCCCTTTAGGAATTTTGACGAAGCAATAAAATGGAAACCAGATTTTAAAAGGTAAGGTTTCCTTCAAGTCAAATTTGATTCCTGGTGACTTCTTGGACTTGTACATAGATAAGTAGTTTGTCACTGCTTTCTGCTGAGATGTCCTTTAGCTTCCCAATCTAGCTTACAGCCCTGGTATTCCTAGCCATGTCCCATCTGTATATCTTATTTTGGAAAATGCATCTCATTCACCTTTCATATCAACAGGTACGATAAAGCTGGGAAAAGGAAGTTGAGAAGAACAACTAAACTTTTATAATGAAATATTTATATTAGCATGAATCTACAGGATCATAATGAAAATGAGAACAAGCCCAGGATGATTTCTGAATGAAAGGGAAACAGACAGGGGTGAGAAAAATTTGATTACAAATACAAAATATGTATCCTATGGTAAAATATTATTTTTGTTGTTCAGTTGCTTGGTTGTATTCAACTCTTTACAACCCCATGGACTGCAGTGTGCCAGGCCTGCCTGTTCTCAACTGTCTCCTGGAGTTTGCTCAAACCCATGCCCACCATGTTGACAATGCTATCTAACCATTTCATCCTCTGCCATCCCCTTCTCCTTTACCTTCAGTCTTTCCCAGCATCACAGTCTTTTTCAGTGAATCCTTTCTTCACATTAGGTGGCCAAAGTATTTGAGCTTCAGCTTCAATATCTGTCCCTCCAATTAGCAATCAGGGTTGATTTCCTATAGGACTGACTGGTTTGATCTTGCAGTCCAAGGGACTCTCAAGAATCTTCTCTGGCACAATTTGAAGGTATCAATTCTTTGGCGCTCAGCTTTCCTCATGGTCCACCTCTCACAGCCATACATTACTACTAGGAAAACCATAGCTTTGACTATATGGACCTTTGTCAGCAAGGTGATATCTCCGTTTTTTAATGTGTTGTCTAGCTTTGCCATAGATTTCCTCCCAAGGGGCAAGTGTCTTTTAATTTCATGGTTACAGTCACCATCTGCAGTGATCAAATACTTTGGCCACCTAATGTGAAGATAGGACTCAGTGTAAAAGACTGTGACGCTGGGAAAGATTGAAGGTAAAAGGAGAATGGAATGGCAGAGGATGAGATAGCTAGATAGCATTATAGATGTGATGGGTGTGGATTTGGGCAGACTCCAGGAGGCAATGCTGGACAGGGAAGCCTGGCATGATATTGTCCATGGTATCACGAAGAGTTGGATATGACTGAGCAACTGAACAACAAATATAAAACAATATAGGAGCTCCATTATTTCTTTTGTTTATAATTCATAAAGATTCTAAGCTATTTGCTGAGGTAGTAAAGGCTTTGCTCTTGTGGCAGTGGATTCACTGATTATTTTAAGATTAGGAATTTAATACTGCTTAGATCAAACAATCCTAATTTATTTATCTTCAAGCAATAGTCAAGATTCTTTTTATTTTTTAATTTACAGACCAGGATGAGATGATCAGATAGCACTGTAGATGCAATGGGAGTGGATTTGGGCAGTCTCTGGAAGGCAGGGCAGGACAGAGGCCTGGTATGCTGTGGTCTATGGGGTTGCAAAGAGTCAGGCATGACTGAGTAACTGAACAACATAAAAAAATGCAATATTGTTCTTTACAGCATCCAGCTTTTCTTTCACCACCAGACACATCCACAGCTGATAATTCTTTCGGCTCTGGCCCAGTTGCTTCATTTCTTCTGGGAGTACTTGTAAATGCTCTCCTCTCTTCCCCAATAACATATC
>JANHZU010001794.1:180805-193058 GCA_032468055.1 Acrochordus granulatus
ACGTCATTCCTTTCCTAGGCAACTTATTCCTGAATTAATCAAATTACTTTTGCAACAGGTGGTGGAGTCGCAGTAGTTGAACCAACTGTTGATGAAGAAATATGTGGGTCTCTTCCTGCTCATATATATGCCATTTTACTGATGGTTCAGTCTGAAGGAAAAACACAGAAAGCATCAGAGCGTCATATCCTCCTCAATACAGCTGGCTTTAAAGACGTTCAGTTAAAGAAAGGAAAAATCTTTGATGTTATTTTGGCATATTCAATTTGCTTCACTCCTGTCGAATATAAAAATAAAATTGCACTAATAATATTGCTTTTATTATTTTATTGATTCTAACCTCTGTTTCTATAGATAACGTATATTCATTCATTTAATTTCTATAGCTGCCAAACTCAAACAATGACTCTGCATGGCTTATTTACTATAACACCCCTACTGTCTCTCTACTAATTCTATTTTGATGTGTTCTTTTACTATCATTTCCATTACTGGAAGAAAGTTCCAGTAATGAATAGAGACTCGAGACTTTGCAGTTCTGCAGGGTTCTACTTGTGGCCCAAGAGAAATTTTATTGCTACTCACAAACCAACATACAGTATATTCTCTGGAGCACCTGGCCAATTTGTGCTAGAGTGCCTGCTGTGCCTCCAGCTGTAAGAAAGAGTAAAATGTAAGTACTTCATTTCACAGCATATGCCTTATTTATTTATATCCCACCTTTATTATATTTATAAACAAATAAAGGTGGCAAACATATTTAACTTCTTATTTCCCCTCAACAGCAACCCCAGAAGGTGAGTTGGGCTGAGAGAGAGTGACTGGCCCAAGGTCACCGAGCTAGCTTTCCTGGCTAAGACAGGATTAGAATTTATATAAAACCTATATGCTTGTCAGGCCTAAAAGATAGTCCAGATCAGAAAACCAATTCAGATTCAGATACTTTATTGGCCAAGCATGGTTAGACACACAAGGAATTTGACTTGGGTACAGCAGCTGTCAGTATACTTGCAAGACAGTAGTAAATAAAATAATAACATAACAGTAAATGAAGTTAGATATTCAACATAAAGTATGCATCCAAAGTATGCAGCCAGTAGAAAGGGAACATTATAAACTGTAGAATTAGAATCCCGATCTGTTGTTAAGTATGTAAACACATTAGAAAGAACTTCTGAGTTAATTGTGAATTCTTTGCACTTTGTGACCTATCATATAGCGTGAGCTAAATATTCAGCTGAAAAATAGCACAGGAGAAAAGAACTGTCCCCATATCTGATTGTTTTGGTATGCAATACCTTATAGCTTTGTCCAGAGAGAAGAAGTTCAAACAGGTTGTGTCCAGGATGAGAAGTGTGTGCAGATATCTTTTCTGCTCTTTTCTTGACTCTCTCAATGTACAGGTCTTCCATGGAGGGCAGGTTATCTGCAATTATTCTTTCTGCAGTCATGATTGCTCCTTAGAGCCCGTCCCTGTCCTGCATGGTTGCTGCATGGAACCAGACTGTTATAGATGTACAAAGAACAAAGGACAGACTCAGTGATTCCTCTGTAGAACTGTATCAGCAGCCCTTGAGGCAGGTTGAAGTTCTTTTGCTGATGCAGGAACTACTTTGCATTGAGAAGAGCCAGCTCAAATTTTATTTCCCAGGGCTTAAGCAATGCTTCTGTTCTTGGTGTTTCTGTAACAGGTTCTGAAAATACCCTTCAAAACTATCTCCATAGCTTTCTATAAGGCCCTGGAGCTTACTTGCAGATTGGGATACCAATTAAAATTCTCTGGGGTTCACTCCAAGGCCATGACCATCAAAAATCAAATGGAACCAAGGTCTACAGAACTATGCATTGTGGCATTTAGGGATTTCTGTCGTCTTACAATGTCCAGCTGCACCCCATACATATATAAGCTTTAACTGATTTTAGCATTTCATGGAAACATCTACTACATGCTAATACCCTATTCCTGTATGCTATTATAACTGCTCTGCTCTTCTTATGAATGGATGATTATTGATACCATTGTGCACAATTAATTTCTACTGCTTTGCGTTATTAGGTTCATGGCATATGCAGTAGATTTTTCCCTCCACTTTTTAAAAAGTTTCCATATATCCTATAAATACTCATATATAAGTCCACCTGTGAATAAGAGACCTAAAATATTTAACCCAAAATGTATAGATAAGCCAATTGTGAAAACTAAAATGTATTAAAATGTTGAGGGTCTGCTTATCTTTCTTAGTGCAGCCATAAAGTTTGCTATTATTTTGTATGTTTTGATGTTTAATCCACTATAATCAACCAAGAGTTCATGTAAGTGGGCAACCTTTGAGATAAAATAAAAGGACAACAACAATAAATGGAATTCAACAATCATAGGAAAAGAACAATGCCTTCAAGAGCCAACCCTTCATACAGGCATTAACATTACTGATGATACAGGAATGTCTTAGCACAAGACAGTACTTTAAATTGCACCTGGAAGCCACCTGGCAATCAGTACAGCTTGATAGCAGTGATGCCAGTGATGATCTCATTATGCCTTATGGGAATAATGAGAAATGCCTGTTATGGCTCAAACCACTGCAACCTTATCTGACAGATGCTGCACAAATTCCTTCATACACTCCTAAAAGAGGTTCTCCAAGTCCTCCTTATATGCAGGAGGGTGCATGTCACCCAAAACAGGGCTGTGGGGTGGCATTCTATGGATGCAATAAGGTCAGAGAAGTACTGATGCTTTGCCACCCTAACTGCCTCAATTCCTTATTTCAAGCAGCAACCAAGGCCTTGGGTGGACCATGCAGTGGACCAACAGGGATAATCCTACTTCCCTCAGAAACTGCTCAGGGGCAATCAGTCACCAGGGGCAGACCAATCTACGGTGTCCCATCTCTCCATGGTGAGTCATGGCATTGGAAGATCTGAAGGAAATCAGGGCATGAACCTTCTCTATTTCCAGAGAAGGCAGATTAAAGTCCCATAAAACCATAATTCTGGGAAACCCCACTGCCAATCTAAAATCAAGAAGGTCAGGTAAGGCAGCAGGGAAGTTGATACAATAGCAACAATCTCAGCTGATCCTAGAGCCGAACTTGATGAACAGGTTCTCACAACCAGGAACCTGTGGGGCAGGACCTCTTACAGTCGTAAGTGATTTCCTGATGACTTTTGCCAAACTCCCACCCCTGCCACAGAATCTTCTTTGATGCTATGGTCAAAACTCAGCCAAACAAATTTCTGAAAGGACAACATATCCCCTTCAAAACCCAGCCTGGACTTGATAAGGAATGGCAGGTCAGCTCTCTCATCCACAATCAAATCATGGATGAGCAGAGCCTTATCACAGACTGACCTGATGTTCAGTATCAGCAACTGGAAGCCAAGGCGACTGAAAATCTGATGACAGAGTATCAAGTGCTAGGCTCAAGGAGCTGGAACACGGAAGCATTAAAAGACAATGGTACTGCATCCCTGAGATGAGTCTGCTCATTTCCCACAGCATTATCCCAAACCCATCAGCATATAATACTTGGGTCTGCCTCCACCTCCCAAACAATAATCCCATCCCAACATTACAGCCCCTCAATTCCCAGGCCTCAAGCCTACCCACTGACTTTACCAAACATACTTGGAGGGGAAGCCAAACTTTCTTGTGAAGTGACCAGGGTATGAAGGGCCTTCTGTGGGGGGAAGGATGCAACAGTTACACAAGATGAACCTGGCCCTCCTGGCCACAGCTGCCATTGAGCAGGAACTACATGTCCAGGAGTTTCTCCATGTTGCATACCAGTCCTGAATAGGGAACAGCAACCCCATCCAGCACCACTGGTGGAAATATCTCAAACTCAGTGGGCCGAGCAGTCAAAGCTACTCAGTCTTCACTGGATTGAACTGGTCTGTTCCTTCCCATCCAGATGCAAACAGCCTTGAGGTGCTAGGTTAATCGATTGACAGCTTCATCTGCCCAGCATTGAGGTTGAGGTGTATACTGATAACAGAAAATCTAGCTGTTTTTTCTGTCTAAAAGGCTACCAGGTCTGAATGTAGCTGATAAGACAAGAAGGTAAGAAGATAAACTGTTCTGCTGTAAAATGTTATTTACACGGAGGGTCCAATTATGTGAGTTTGCTACTCTGCCTTCAATGTGTTCCATGTTTGCTCCTAAATATTGTTGTTGTCCAAAAGAAGGCAGAGGCATCAATAAGGAGTCAGCCAACAAACTCTT
This sequence comes from Acrochordus granulatus, assembly GCA_032468055.1. NCBI lineage: Eukaryota > Metazoa > Chordata > Lepidosauria > Squamata > Acrochordidae > Acrochordus > Acrochordus granulatus. The sequence goes on from JANHZU010001794.1 coordinate 185,034, forward strand.
GAACACAATTCCATCAGCAATAGGGAGAAAAAGCGTTGAAATGAAAGGAAAGGTCAAAGGCACAGTTTCTGTTCAGCTGCCTCTTGAAACAAGATTTACCATAGTTAGCAAATTAGGCACTTCTACTCCATTAGAAGAGTTTGTTATTGCACAATCTGAGTCACAACAAATTAGTCAAAGTGTATACATGTTTTATTGTGCAGGTTTAAGGAACAAAGCTATTAATGTCTCTGTATGAATTCTGGAAAGATTTCTGTCCTCATTTCTGAACTCATATCATTTAACAAAAGATCAACAAGTAAACTACATTGAGGGAGAAACCTTGCCACAAAAATATTTTAAAAATGCACCCAGCCTCTTCTGAAAATGTGGGGTTTGCATATTTTACCTTTGGTTTAAGGAGTTTGTGGAAACTATAAAAGCATTATACCCAGAGAAGACACGTTGGCAGTTCTTTGGAGTCCAAAGGACAGGCAAAAGGGACGGTGACCATTCAAGAAAGTCACAGTATTTAACCTGGGACAGGAAGAAATGAAAAAGACTGAGGAAGCTTCACAAAGTGTTCAGAGATTATCACTTCTCTGGCATCACTTATTTTATCCATTTATTTATTAGAATTTTATCCTGCCTTATTACTTTATAAATAACTCAAGGCGATAGACATACATAATACACCTTCAACCTCCTATTTTCACCACAAAAACAACCCTCTGAGGTGAGTTAGCCTGAAAAAATGGAAATCTCACTTAATCCTGGAAGCCAAGGCGACTGAAAATCTCAGTCGCCTTGGCTTCCAGGATTGTTGTCTGGAGACAACTAAAAGGTAAAGTTTTAGTTGTCTGGAGACAACTAAAAGGTAAAGTTTTCCCCTGCCAGTCATCACCACCACCAGGGAGTGGTGCTCATCTCCGATTCACAGCCGAGGGAGTCAGTGTTTGTCCGAAGATGCTTCTGTGGTCATGTGGAGTGCTATTCCCTTTCCCACCAATTGGCGGAAACAATTGATCTACTTGCAATTTTACGTGCTTTCGAACTGCTGGGTTGGCAAGAGCTGGGGCAATAATGGTTGCTCACCCCATTATGCAGCGGCGTTTGGGTTTTGAACTCGAGCTTTTGACCTCCTTGCCAACAAGCCCAGCGCCTTAACTGCTCAGCCACTATGTCCCCCTGGAGACAACTAAATACTAATATAAACAGGATGAGGTGGTGGTATGTGGCGTGATTGAAATGGGGTGAGATTAACTTGGATGGGATGAGCTGTTCATTTATGCTTATAAAATATATTTTGGAGGATCTTGGCAGTAAAAATGGAAAGCAGCCGCCCTGTTCTTCTTTTATTCCTGCTTCAAAGGGTTTTTTTTCCATTAGAAAGCTGAAGCAGAGTTAGGATGTCATGGGAGGAAACATGCTATTGTCTTGTAAAATATGGTTTTCTTGTAAATACTTGTAAATATGATTTTCTTGTAAATACTTGTAAAATATGATTTTCAATGGTAACAGCATAATAATGCGTCCAAGAAGATAATATGGCTGCCAAGGAGACAGAAGGAGTCAAGGTCAGCTGATGCCTTTATTTTTTTAAACAGAATATCAAAAACCTCTGAACAACACAATAAATAGAGTATTCATCCAATTCTTTCTGATTAATAATTTTTATTAACTATTTTTCTTCTTTTCTGCTTAAATAATCATTACAGTCTAGGAAGCTAAGAGAAGCAGAAAGGCAACAGCTGGCTTTCAGAACTGGAGACGTTTGATTTCATCCAAAAAACATCCTGATGTCTGAGAAGTGTCAATTTCTGAACAATTTGTGAGCCTTCCTGTGTTTTAAATAGATAAATACATAGTTTAAAATTTCTTGTTTTATGCTTCCTCTTAATTGGTTTAAATAAGTTTGTTCAACATGAAACATAAATCTGGATTTTTTACACAGAAAAAGCATTTGCTCCATCATGTTATTTAAAACAATTTCTTTGGAGCTTTATTTATTTTTGCAACTCAGACTTCCTGATTGTGGCATCAAGCTGCAAATATCTGAAGTGCCTCTATGTTTTGCATTCAGGAAAAATAATTGATCTGCCTGAAGAACTTCCTGAGGTTGCCATGAGTTCACCTGAAGAAGCTGAATATATTAAAATGTTATTTCATTATCAGCATTCATTTATAATTTCAAAGGTAAGACATATAATACTTACAAATAATATATCAAACAAAAATATATTCCATTCTTTGGCTTCCTCCCTTCTTTTTCTGGTGTGACACAAAGTCTTGATGGCTTCTTGAACAAGTCCCTGCAGATTTGGGGCAACATTTTCCGAAGGGTTTGTCCTTGCCTTCATCATCAACCTGAGAATGACTGTCCAAAGGTCGCCCAGAGGATTTCAGACCTAAAACAGTACTACAACTCATGTCTCTATTTTCTAGCCTGGTGCCTTAACCACTACCCAAACCAGCTTTCTTTGGCTTCTTTTTGGAGGTGAAAACAACAGAATACTGAACTCTACTAAAATTATAAATTGTAAAATTTGTAAAATGTACAAATTGTAAAAGTACCCCAAGAGTTTTTGCTGCATTCTTTGAATGGGTTCCAAATGATACAATGCAGATGTGTTAAGAAAAAAATTTCCCTTATGTTTTGCTTTCCTATTCAACTCATCATAAGACATGGTCCACAATCCTCAACAAACGAAGCAGTTGTCCCATGAATAAATTCAAGCACTCAAGAGGGAACTAATCTTAATAGCTGTCATGGGTGTTACTCCTTCGAGATGGAGTGAATATGGTTGTACAAAGGAGTGGACCCTAACACCACCCATTTCTTCTCTTGCCCATCAGCAACAAGTAAAGTGGGCAGAATGGTTGTTCTAGATAACTGTGCTTGGTCTCAAAGCATATCCTTCTTTGAAGTGCAAGTACAGCTTTCTGTGATATTTGGAAGCCAAAAAAGCCCAAATCTGGTGTTGCAGTAACCTTATTAAGCTGAAAAAGCTGCATTTCAGGAAAAAAAAAGTATAGGATGAGTGCAAGCATAAAAACTCTGTTCCCAACGCAGATGGGAGCCCTTCTAATGGCATCTGAACATCTGCAGATGGTCTCTAAATGAAACCGTTTTCTTTAAACACCCTTTGTAAATGCTTTAAATTTATTCTGCTCACCCCTGTTCATTAATTATTTAATTATTTATCAATTCATTCATAAATGAACAGAACTGTTTGCCTTACTCTTCTTCTTTTCATATTTCTGTACATTTGTTTCCAGATCATGTTCACTGCCAGTCGGTTGGGCGTCTTTGATCTGCTGAGGGAGTCAGGGGAACTGCTGTCCTCTGCAGCTGTGGCCGAGTGCCTGGGGGCCAGCCCCACTGGGATGAAGACGCTGCTGGAGGCCTGCGTGGGGATCAGTGTCCTGAAAGTGGAAAGGAAGGACGGCAAAGGTGATCCTGTTAGGAGGAGGAAACAGTGTTTTTAGAATGACCACAGAGCATCCTTTTCCATGGAGATAGCAGTTTATAGCCTTTCTTTTCTCATTATTTATTTGCCAAAGGTACTGTATTTCTACATAACTAAGGAGTTTTGCTCACAATTTTCTTCTGTTATAAATCCTTCGTCCTGAGAACTCAGCCACTTTGCCAGTCTTTGACTTGTTTCACAATTGTGAACAACTCTTTGTGGAATGCCAAATCAAATGTTTTGGATTTCATGACTGAAATAAACCCAAATGTAAACTGATGTAATTAACTTTCTGTTTTGCTTACATCAAAAGCACTGGAAATTGAGTAATGGCATTTTGAAGCAATTGTCTTATAACATGATTTCGTTTTCAGTTCTTTATGGAAACACAGAGTTTGCCGACCTCTTTCTGGCTAAATCAAGCCCAAAGTCTCAGTATTGTTCCATGAAGTTCTGTTCAGAAGTCATGTATCCATCGCTGCAATACTTGCCTGAAGCTGTGAGGTGAGGAGAGAGTATCTTTTCACCAAGAGCATATGAGAGACTTACGTCCTTTTCCACAAGTAACAAAGCTTTGAGTCCTCAGTCAGAGGTTGCGGTATCTTTTCTATGATTATTTTCTCAATTGCTGTAGAATCATCACAATTCAATACAGTTCCTCAGTTTTCCACAGTGTCTCCTGAGATCAAAGAATTAATATTCTCTGCAGCTGTGGATTTGTTTAATCACAATTTTGTTGTGCTTAAAAGAGATGGAGTTTCAACAGGTTCAGTGGTGGTGAACTGACTATGTTTACCCATCTCCTTTTGGACTTCCCAGTGGTGCATGTTGCTTATCCATTTAATCAAATTTAATTCTTGTCCAATGTTTTTGAAAAAGATGCTAGCCTGTACATGTGTACAAAGCTAACATAAAAAAACTGGATTAAGATTTTTAATCTGATTAAAAACTTAAAATTGTTTCAGGATTTCAGTTTAGAAAGACACTTTGGTGAAGGAAACAAAATTAATTTGATCAAATATTTAGGGAGTCTAATAATCAAAATGAAAAAAAATTATCCAGCTTGAAAAAATTACAACCCCTTCTCTATTAACCAAGAAGAAACTTATCTTGGTTAAAGAAATTTGTTTGAATTTTGTACCATTTAATGGTGAAAAAAAGCCTAATTGTTTAAAGCCTGTGATATATTTAGATTAAGTTTTGCAAGTTATATGATTCACTATTTAATTAGAAGCATTGTGTGATGGTGAGGAGGAGGAAGAATATAATAACTAATAGTATTTTTGTTGCTTTCATTTAAAAAAAACAAAAATCTGCTATAGGAATGGAAACCCACAGATTTTATCAATATATGGCACTTCTTCAAAGGATTTTTATGAACCTCTTTATAGGTAATACTGGCAATTTTATGACTTTCCTTTGTACATATTGGCAGTAAATATTTGTTTTGCTGTTTTTCTTATCAAATCTCACTTTTGAAACTCTGAAAATATTTTCATGATTTTTTTTTCAGTAAAGACAGAAAGAGCAGATTAGAAGAACTAACCACTAACATCAATTTTGGCCAATGTGCCATAAGCAGAAGTAAAGCCCAGTTTTGCTCTAGTTATGCCCATCCAATTTAAAGTCAGTAATTTGGAACTTGCATACTAGACCATCTAGCAAATTTCACCTGTTTATCACCTGTTTTATAGCTAGAGTTATTTATCACCTGTTCTATAGCTAGAGTTAGATTAACTACTCCTCTATCGGTAGAATATGCACTTTGGTCCAGTATAGGAACAAAGGTGCTTTCATTGACTACACAGAGATTCTCCCAAATCCTTGTCATAAAGTTTATGTTGCTCAAATGCCAGTCCACAAGAACATTAGACTATTTTTGAGATCCTTCAAGGACAGCTGAGCCTGAGGCATACATTGGCATATTCAGCACTTCTGGCCAGGAATTGCCCTGGACAAATACTGGATGGAAATCAGAATAATTCACCCAGCCCTAAATGGACTAATGCCACTTAATTTCAGTCCAGATATTAAACAACCTGCTCTTTAAAAACCAGAGTATTAACACAAAATCCTGCAAAGACCACAGCCTCATAATCAAGAATATAATTCTAGCTTTATGGTCAGCTGTTAATCCTACTGTATTTCATTTAGTTGTATCTTTGTTGCTTATCTGTCAGTGCAAATTTCAATTCTAGATCAAAGGAAGGTGTTGAAATCTTTTTCAAGTACATGAATGAGACTTGGAGTCTGCATGGAAAAGAAGTGGTCTCTGCCTTTGATCTTTCTGGTTTTCAACTCATTTGTGATCTGGGTGGTAAGTACCTGAAGGTCTTCATCAGTCCTTTTATTAGCAATATGTTATTACATGATACTCTGAAGAAATTGGACTAAAAAACTTCTCAGGGTTGTTATTATTCTTTGATTGCAAAGACAGGATTGCAGGATCCTACCCTGTGATCTTCTCTGTCCTAGATTTTTGAACTTCTGAATGAATATATTTCTTTAAATCACAATATTATACGCCTGCTTAGCCCAGCTATAAAAATAAAACAATAAGGTAAGTAAAAATCATAATAAATGTTCCATAAATTGTTTACATGTTGACATTAGGATATATATTTTTTTACATTTTACCTTTTTTGAATTTTGTTCTTTTTTCAAGGAAGTAGTGGTGGCTTAGCTAAGGAATTAATTTCAAAGTACCCAAATTGTACAGTGAAACTTTTCGATCTTCCTGAAGTTGTGGAAATGTCAAAAAAATATAATGTATCTTCAGATGAATCCCACATTACTTTCCATGAAGGTAATATATGTTTTGAATCAATATCTCTGCCATTTCAAAAAACAGTAGCTGAAAAAATCTCGTAACATTGAAGAACCAAGCTTTATGACAGGTGGAATAAATTATTTTTCCAAGATGAAAATAGGCTTCAAAATATTTCTATCTTATTAAAAGAATTATTCCTATTACAGGGGATTTTTTTAAAGATCCAATTCCGGAAGCAGATCTATACATATTATCAAGAATCATGTTTACTTGGAATGATGAAAAGTGTATTCAACTACTAGCAAAAGCATTTACGGCCTGTAAGCCAGGTAGGCATATTTACATTGCTAGAAAAAGAAAAATTGCCACTTGTGAATCGGAAGAGAAGCAAACCAATCAGGGTCCTCCATGGCTATTTCATATACTTGCAACAACCTTAGGCAATATGCAGGGAGTGCTTGATTTATAACTGCAAATGAGCTCAGAATTTTTGTCATAGGGCATTGCAGTTGACAACAGGTGACCATTTCACTCAATGACTGCAATCCCAGCTCTCTCAGTTGTGGTTGTTAAGCAATTGCATGAGTCATTAAGTGGAGGTCAGGCAGTTTCTCTCCATGCACAGAAGGGAACTTTTACACTGGGCTGGAGAAATGAAGCTTGAATCCCAAAGATCTGAGATGTGATGGAATGTAGTAGGGCATTCCCAGGAGGGAGGGGACACATTCCAAAGGAATAAGAGATATTTCAGTTTAAAAAGTTTGTGTGAGAAAAGAGAATGAAGACAATCCTTTCCTAATAGTTTCCAGAGTATATGCTACATGTAGGTATATTCTGCTTTAATTTGGGAAGATTATAGGTGTAAAACAAAAAAAAATCTGCTTGGAAGAATCACTATATATTCTTCTTAATTTTTGGAATCTGACAAGAGTTTTGCTTCTGTGGTCGACCATAGGCTTCCCCTATTCAGCATGTGCAGAAAGGAAGAGCTGTACTGGTCCAATGAAGTGAATTTCAGGATCAAAGCTTCCTTTCTCTAGCTTACCGCATGAGTTTCCCTTCCCTCCATGTACAGAAAGAAATGCTTGCAGTAGGCAAGAGAAAGGAAGCTCAGATCTTCAGGATCCGAGTTTCCCTTCTCCTGACCACAAAGGAATTCCCCTCCACTCTGTGTACTAACCTTTCTACCTTTCAGAAACATTACTTTGGCTAGCAGTTTGATACTTCAGCCATGAAATATAGGCAAAGTATAGGAAGCAATCCTATGGTACATGGGATAAAATAATATCTATTAAGAATTAGGAATGCTGAAGGAACTTGGACTTGGCATGATGTTTTGATATCTTTTAGGATATTGAGGAGATTAAAATGGATCACAGATTTAACCTAGGGAAAAAGGGCCAACAACCAATATTTTTAGAAGAGAGGGGAAAAGATGGGAGAAAGGCCACAGCTATGGGAATGAAAATGAGATGTAAAGACACCATTCATTTTCTAGGCAATTTATTCCTGAATGTACCATATTACTTTTGCAACAGGTGGTGGAGTCTTAGTAGTGGAACCAACTATTGATGAAGAAATATCTGGGTCTCTTCCTGCTCATGTGTATTGCATCATAATGTTGCTTAACACTGAAGGAAAAGTGCGGACAGCATCAGAGCATCGTATGCTCTTCAACACAGCTGGCTTTAAAGATATTCAGCTAAAGAAAGGAAATATCTTTGATGTCATTTTGGCCAGAAAATAAAATTCAACTTGCTTCATTCCTATTGAGTATTAAAATTACAATAATAAAATTGCTTTTAC
>JANHZU010001796.1:110013-136036 GCA_032468055.1 Acrochordus granulatus
AATTCTAAAAGAGATGGGAGTACCAGACCACCTTACCTGTCTCCTGAGAAACCTGTATGCAGGTCAAGAAGCAACAGAACCAGACACGGAATGACAGAATTGTTCAAAATTGGGAAAGGAGTATGACAAGGCATGTCATACAAGTATGTCATCCTGCTTATTTAACTTATATGCATCATGCAAAATGCTGGGTTGGATGAATCACCAGCTGGAATTAAGTTTGCCAGGAGAAATACAAACAACCTCAGATATGCAGATGATACCACTTTAATGGCAGAAAGTGAAGAGGAACTACAGAATTTCTTGATGAGGGTGAAAGGAAAGTGCAAAAGATGGTTTGAAACTCAAACTTAAAATTCCCTTGGATTGCAAGGAGATCAAACCAGTCAATCCTAAAGGAAATCAACTCTGAATGCTCATTGGAAGGACAGATGCTGAAGCTGAAGCTCAAGTACTTTGGCCACATAATGCGAAAAGGGGACTCATTAGAAAAGACTGTGTTGCTGGGAAAGTTTGAAGGGAAAAGAAGGGGATGGCAGAGGATGAGATGGTTAGCGTGATGGGCATGGGCTTGGGTGGACTCCAGGAGGCCATGAAGGACAGGGAGACCTGACGTGCTGCAGTCCATGGGGTCATGAAGAGTCAGACACAACTGCATGACTGAACAACAAAAATGGCCATTTGCTGTTTGTTGAAGAATTTAGGTTTGTCATAGAACTGATTTTGACCCTTTTCCATGGTAGCTGTCTGCAGGGGCAAGTAACAGCAGCTTGATGTTTGAAGGTTGCCTGTCCTTATAGAACTGACTGGGGGGAGGTTGGGATTTGCTCAGCATTCTTGCAGGCTTGAAATGAATGAAAAATATTTTTACATTGTTAGGAGTTTTGAATGTTATTTGTGAACTTGAAAAGTTCTGTTCCTTTGTACCCTAGACATAAAAATTAATGAGCCAGTTGCGGAGTGTTTGTTTGCTGATGAAGCATAATATAACTTACTAACTTTTTATCTTGCTCCAATAGCAGATAATATATAGAATTAAATCTTTTGGTTTTAGATTTGGTGTATCTTTCCTAGCTAACACTGTGTCTTCTTAATTATGTCATTGCTACATACTTTCCATTCTCCTTTCTCTTGTCAGATTTTTACATTTTTTTTTCTCATGGAGGACATGGAGAGAAAATGGACCAAGGATGTTTAATTGTACATTAATGTTTTGTCCAGTATAATTGTTTATGAAACTATTTGTCTATGCCAGCCTCAGATAATATCTAATAGAATGTTCATCTACAGAAATAATTGAAGTTCTGGTTGAAATAGCAGATTAAAACAATTCGAGAGTCAAAATGATTTGGGGACACACATGTGCACAAAATTGCACATAAATTACATCTGTAAACTACTCCAAGGACATTTGTCAATTGGGTGATATATACATTCAGTCAATACAATACATTTATAGTAACGAGAGCTCACAGAGACTTTGGAATTTAACAACTTTATGACATTGAGGGAAAGAAAGCTGCTTATCAGCAGTAATAGACACATCTCTTATCAAAACTGGAGGATTTTATGGCACTCTTAAGTTTGGACTATTGTGCATACTGGATTATCAGGCATGAATTCCTTTATCTTTCCTAATTTTGTTCTCTCTAATACTTCCCAAAAACATTAATGCCTTTGCTATCTATTCATTCCTGCCCCATTTATCCTTCAAATCCCCTTTTCACAGCCTTCTTTCCTCAATTTATTATTAAACCCGCACTGTTTTTTTTACAAACGAAGGCAGGCTTCCTTTTTTGCTGTTTTCCATGTACAGTATTTCTATATACCATATTTGGAGACATAAGATAATACACTAAATGTTAAAAGAGTAGTACATTTCTTTTGCTCCAATAAACTAATAATATGGCTTTAATAATCATGTAATACATGTTTATAAAAGGAAGTCCAAACTGGTCAAATTTGATACTGCCATCATTAAACATTGGGCTATAACACTGAGAGTGTAGCATTCATCAGATGCATCTGAAGGATATAACTATACTTCATATGGAAAAAGGGAAGAGAGATGGCTATGCTTTCAGTAAAATGGCATTGCTGTCTTTGATCAGTATTGGCTTCTATGACATGGAGGCTGAATGAATATCCTACCTCAGAGAGGTGTATTGATTTGGAGCACTCAGGTGGATTAAAATGCAAGAAGTGGTGTATGGGTATGTGAAATATGTAGGGGTAAGTAGAACTCTTAGATGGATACCTAGGAGCCAATCTGTAGTGTAAAATTCCTTGTCACATAGAAAACAGCAATTTCAAAGGAAATGTAATTAAAACAGTCCATTCCACATCAAAATTAGTGGCAGCCAACATGTAAAAAACCCCAATAAAATACAATGTAAATTACCATGTATGTTTTAGTTCATGGCTATCTTTCAGTTTTAACAATTTACCATATCGTGGTGACTAAGGACTGAACCATTGGGAAATTTGTGGTTCAAACTTCATTTCTACAATGCATGCCCCCCCACCAGCTTTCATCTGCAATAATAATGCTGACCTTACCTAGTGTACAGGATTGTAGTAAAGATTTCCAATACAGTAATATTGGGGAGGCTTTTTAACACTAATGCATGGAATTCTTGGAGTTAGTATATTTTCCTTTGTATCATGTCATTTTAATTAACACTTCAATGTAGTTCAAAGAAGGACTGGATACATTAATTTAGGAACTGAAGAACTCATCATTTCAGATAGTCAGAGAGCTGTAACCAGGAATAAGCGGTGGCTGATTTTGATAGATATCTGAAGCTTTCTACCATCATTAGGAAATTAAGTTATGCTGATGCTTCAATTTCACACTCTTAAATATTGTTTCATATCTAGTTTTGATGAGTAACCACTTTTTTTGGTGTTTCTGCATAGGTTCTGCATAGCTTTCTGAATGTTGTGAGTTTTCTGGATATAGTAGAAAATGCTACTGATAGAAGTTTTCCTCCCTAATAGGGGAGCTGAACCAGATATTCAGCCTGGAAATATGCTTCTAGGAATTCCTGTTAGGAATAGTCTCAAACATCTCTTTCTGGGTTCTTTGCTTTTTATGAGATCTCACAGTCCCTAATTTTCAGAGATAAATGAGAAAGAATAAACCAACTGTTTCAACAGGAAATAATATCCTTCAGTTTCTCTATGTGGACATATGCAAATAAAAGGATATGGCTATATATGTTGAGGGTGCTTGATGGCTGAGCAGTTAAGATTCTGGTCTTGTTGGGTGGAAGGTTGGCAGCCCAAGTTCAAGACCCATGTGTCATGTAAGGGGGTGAGTTCCTGTTATTCACCCTAGCTCCTGCCAACCTAGCAGTTCAAAAGCATATAAAAATGCAAGTAGACTAATAGGTACCACTTTGGTGAGAAAGATAACATTCTGTGTGCCTCAGCATGTAGTCATGCTGGCCACATGACCACGGAAGCATCTTCAGACAACACTAGCTCCTTGGCTATGAAACAGAGATAAGCTCCACCCCCTAAAATTGGACACAACTGAAAGGGGACACTTTTACCTTTTTACCATATTTATTTGTGACTGTATTTGATCTTGAATTATAATTTTACAATCGTTTTTTACATACACTGATAACCAAGTGGGTGTTTTCCATCCTCCTATTGCTGTGCATTTTATTTCTTTTTCCTAAATGAAAAACTTTACAATTACTGTATCTGTATTAAATTTCCTTTTATTATTTTCTAATTCATTTCTATAATCAAACAAGCATCCCAGAAAATTAGTTATGCTGCACAATTTTGTATTAATTAAACATTTATTAAGCATTCCCTTTACTTCTTTGTCCAAATAATTTCTAAAAATATTGAATGGTCCTGAGACCAGGACTGAACTTTGCAATTGTTAATAAGCACTCTTGCTCTTGGGGTTATGTTATGGTCAGATGTGGATCCACCTAATAGGTACATCATCTAGCTATATTAAATTAGCTTGTGAGACTGTAAGGCTACTCCTCCTCATTCTGAGACTTCTAGAAGCAGCTCTTCAGAGACCTTCAAAATGGATAGGTGTAGTGAACCAGTTCAGCCTGTCATCTTATGTTTCCCCCCCATCAATATACTATCTTGAAGCAAATTTCTCCAGGTGTTTATGAAGATTCTGCAAAAAAAGTGCTATTTTATATAGGCATATTAATTTACTAAACTCATTTGATCAATACAAGTTGTAATTCTGCTCCAGGTGGAAGGTTTCCCATTATTTTATTTCTCTCTCTTCTCAGTTTCATCATGATGGTATCTTGGCTCAATCTGTCTTCCATTCTTCTGTAGTGAGAGTTGTTTTAAAAATAGCCTTTCATGTTGGAGGTGGTAATTTACTACTTTCTTCCCTCCTTTCACTTGTTACTTTCTCCCTCTGCCCTGTGATTTTCATCTATGGTGGATGAAAGAAAATGCAAAAAGCCAAGAAAACCCACAGCACTTCTATAAAATTTCTTAAGTCGATAGTTTACAGATTATTTCTTTCCTCTAACCCTAAATTGCACTCTGGAATTTTCTAGTTCAGAAAACTGTAGTGTGCATAATATTCTCTGATTAATGCCAGGAAATGTCCCTGGCTGTTTTCCTCCACCTAAGTTATGACTAGCAGGATAAGTGAGCCAGCAGCCAGTGCAAATGGGATCCAAGATGGTTGACTGGAGAAAGAGGCAAAATTGTATCCAAGGAATGATGAGAATGCTAATGGAGGAGATGAAACTGAACAGCTCTCTGTGAGGCTGGGCCACCAATAAAATGGCCAAGAACAGGATTCCTTGAGGAGTAATGTTGCTGGAATTTATTTCAAATGAGTGTGCTTCTTTAAGCAGTATATATTATTTCATTTGATTGGGGTTGTTGTGATAGACTTGAATGAGTAAATCTTGGCTTAAAGTTTAAATAATGCTTTAAGTATTTAGTTGTTAGTAAAGGAAATAGAAATAATAATAGAAAGGAATGAGTCTTTGGCACACTGACTCATTCTGCCTGCAAGATGGTAAACATTCAGAGTCCCAAAGCCAAAGAAGCATTCCATGCAAACACACATATCCCATCACCATAAATCCCTGTGCTAGTCCTGAGCAATGGACTGCAGTCAATTTACTTCAGCCTCCTAGCCCTTTGTGAAAAGGTTAATGTAAAACCTGTAGAACAGCTTCTTTCTCCCAGGCACTGCTGGAGTCCATGAGATTAGACACAGTTGGAATTCTTGTGACTCCAGCAAGGATGCCTGTTAGAGAAGGGGGATGGGGGCTCTATGATTCAGAGCTGACGAAATCACCCTTGATCTATCTCTCTGGGATATAATCCCCTGCTTCAGTAATTAAAATAATAATCAGTATTACAAGGAAAATGGTGTACAGTAAAATGTAATCAATTCTGTAGGAGCTTAACCATCTGTTAAAGGTTAAATCCGTGAAGAGTATAATATCAGGGTATGGAGGATTTGTCCTTTGATGCATTGAGCTCTTTAATCTTGCCTAATGTTGAGACTGAAGTAAATATGTGGGAAGGGAAGTATTCCCACAATCCTCAAGTAAAATGAATATTGTCTTCAATCTGAGTAACAATTATATCTTTAGGGGTCCTCATAAATCCTTATGATGTTTCAATTCCCCAGAAACCACCACCAAATCACAACTACTTCCTACTTATAAAGAATGAACCATTGCAATTGAATGATTATTGCTGCTGCCATAGTTCATAAGCATGGCCCTGAGGCATAAATCCTTATGGATCTTTTAGTTTTTAAATGAGACTTTCATGAAACCAACTTCGAATCACAAATTGCATTTCTCTATACAGAATGTGACATGACTATCATGCATATGATAATTGGTGGTGCTGCTACAGCACCAAACTCTGACTCTGATTGTTGAAGATTTTACATAATATCTAACTGAAGCCATCATTAAAACATATAGCACATTCATCTACACAAATGAACCACTACAATAACATATCTAATTATTTCTGTGTACTGTCATAGTGCAACAGCTCCTAGGCTGAAAGAGATGCTGAGTTTGTTGTGTCCATGCATGGGTGACTTCTCAAACAAGACAACCACAAGACTTTGGACAACACAGATATTAACAGGTGGGAGAAACAAAATAGGATCCTTGAGGGACCAATTCCTATGATAATGCTTTGTGGATTGGAACAGCATCCTTCAGTAAGGATCTGAGTCCTATTCTTCAAATATTCTTGGAGTTATTCCATACCATACTGCACATACTAATTCAGAGAGATGGTCTGCAAGGATGTAATGTTGAGAGATTAAGGGAAATCATGATCAAATGATTATGGAAACAGATTTGAATGGTGATTTGACTACAATTTCAAGTGGATCTTATGGAGATTTATTGCATGAAACCCTATAGTCATTTTTGTGCTATAGTTGTGCCAAAAATGATCAGATCTGGTTTATTTAATGCAGAAAGGTATCTTTTTCAGGTGGGCTCCAGTAAAAACATGTGAATCATGAGCATACATGCCCCAGATTGGTCTATTTATTTAATTTGTATGTTGTCTGACACCCAAAGACTCTAGATAACTCACAAATAAAAACACTAAGAAAAAGAAAATGAATAAGAGGGGGGAAAATAAAAAAAGATGACAAAGATATGAAAACCAAGACAGGAATGAAAAAGGAAGCAAACTCATACAATCTGGGCAAGGGCATCACCCTGCCAAAGGCCTGGGAGAAGAACTGAGTCTTCAAGCTCTTTCAGAACATCAGCAGAGGGGCATCTGGATCTTGGGAGAACTCCATTCCAAAGGACAAGTGCTGGTACAGAAAAGGCATGCTATCAAGTAGAAGGAATAGATGGCATTGTTTAAACAAAGGAAGTCAGGGTGTATCAACCCTGCTAAATTGAATCAGTTGTGCAGATACTATGGGTATCTATGTTTTATGGTATGAACAGTGCCACAAAAAACTGGAATCATTATTATAATTCAATCTGTGCACATGATCTTTTCATTGCCAGTAGTTTCAGCAAGGTCCCATGTAAAAATTGCAAGAAATCTTGATAATACAAATTTAGATCCTTATTTTTCATTCATTGTGACTGCAGAGAAAGTAATAGTATTCTGTTTGAAAGATTTGCCTTTTTCAGGTGGACCCCATAAAAGAATTATGAATAGTTATGAGAATCGAAGCTGGTTGCTGCTTGTTAGCATTAAGAAATACATCTACTGCACAGTCTATCTTTCCATTGGAAAGTTAGGTGCCTGTATTATAAGAATAAAAACAGCCTCCCCCCAATGACTGTATTCACAGGACATGCTTAATCAGATCAGGGAAAGTCTAAGCAGATATATCCACACGTTATTTTGATCTTTGTGTCTTAGTATCTTGTGTGAAGACAGCCTCATTAGTTACCTTGTGAATCCAGTATGCTTTATCCCGTTTTGGATGTGTACGATACAATCTTTCCCCATCCTCACTCTCTTTACAAAACTGGGTTAAGCCTGTTGCATGAACATGTCTTCCTTTCCCTCCCTCTCCCCCCATTCTTGCTCTCCTTACTTCTTCGCCACATCTTCCTCTGCCCATCGAGGGGTTAATCGTTCTGCCACTTGTAGTAGCAGCAGTTGGGGCTCTGGCTCGATGGCGCTGTCCACCAATGCGGTGCTGAAATGGCAAGCGGGTCCTCCTTTGCTGGCTCGCTCTGCCAACCGAAAGTAGTTGGAAGTCTAAGTCAACCGATGGTGAAGACTCACAAGAGAAGAACGGAGGCTGCAGCTGAGGCGGAGCCAGAGCCATCGCTCTGTGGCGTCCCTTCTGAGTCCGCCGATGTCTCTTCTCAATCGAGGCAGCGGGAGTTCCCGCTGGGACTGGGATTATTGTAGGGGGAAACTTAGATTCCCCCAGAGCCTGTCGAGCTGCGCTCCGAGTTGGGGAAGGCTCGAAGTGTTCCTCCTGCTAAGTTCTTGCTTGGCTCTGGCTCCGGCTCCAGCTCCCGCTCCGGCTTCAGCAGCTGGCCAGCTACGCTATTCGGTACCAGAGGAACTAGAACACGGAGCCTTTGTGGCCAACATCGCAGAAGACCTAGGTCTGGATGTATCCGAATTATCAGCCAGGCGTTTTCGTATTGTGTCTCGGGCGGGGAGTAAGCAGCACCTGGAGGTGAATCTGGAAAATGGGATTCTCTTTGTTAACGAGAAAATAGATCGGGAAGAGGTGTGCGAGGGCATCAGGGCCTGCCTCCTGCACCTGCAGCTGGTCATTGAGAGCCCCCTGGAGCTCTACCGCATTGAAGTGGAGGTGCTGGACATCAACGATAATGCACCCCGGTTTCCTTGGCAAGAATATGTGCTGGAAGTGACAGAATCAGCACTACCTGGGGCCCGCTTTCCATTAGAGAGTGCACAGGATCCCGACGTGGGCACAAATTCCCTGCGTACCTACAGACTCAGCCCTAACGGTTTTTTCTCGCTGGAGGTGCAGACTCGCAGTGACGGCAGCAAGTTTGCAGAGCTGGTGCTGGAGAGAAGTCTGGATCGAGAGCAACAGCGCAGCCACCGGGTTCTGCTCACAGCTTTGGATGGTGGTATCCCCGAGCGGTCAGGCACAGCTAGAGTTGTGATAATGGTGCTGGATGCCAATGACAATGTGCCAGTCTTTGATCAATCCACTTACAGTGTAATCCTACCGGAGGATGCACCCAAGGGGACACTGGCCATCAAGCTCAACGCTACAGACTTGGATGAGGGCACCAATGGCGAAATAGAGTATTCATTCAGTGGGCACGCTCCACTAGGTGTGCGTGAGCTTTTCAGTGTGGAGCCTCACACTGGGCAAGTGCGCCTGAAAGGCCAATTGGACTATGAGCGAGCTGACCTCCATGAGCTATATGTACAGGCTAAGGATCGGGGTCCCTCTGCAGTTGCTGTCCACTGCCGGGTGTTGGTGCATCTCCTGGACATCAATGATAACGCACCAGAGGTGACTCTCACCTCGGTGTCCACACCAGTTTTGGAAGATGCACCTCCAGGCACTGTCATAGCTGTAATCAGCGTGCTGGATAGAGATTCTGGAGTCAACGGCAAGGTGAGCTGTGAAATCCCGACTGATATACCTTTCCAGCTTCAGTCGTCTTTCCACAATTATTATGCACTCGTAACTAGTGCACTACTCGACCGTGAAATTGTGCCCGAGTATAATGTCAGCATCACCGCTCAGGATTTGGGGTCTCCAGCGCTGGTCACCAAGAAGATCCTGACAGTTCAGGTGTCCGATATCAACGACAATGCACCCCGCTTCCTGCAACCCTCCTATAGCGTCTACGTTACTGAGAACAACGCTCCGGGGGCGTCGATCTGCTCCGTCAGCGCAATGGACCCGGACTGCCAGCAGAACGCTTACTTGTCCTACTCCATCGCGGATGGCCAGATTCAGGGCATGCCCGTGGCCACTTACGTCTCCATCAACTCGGATAGCGGGCACATGTACGCTCTGCGCTCCCTGGACTACGAGCAGATTCGCAACTTCCAGATCCAAGTCGTGGCTCAGGACGCCGGTTTCCCGCCGCTTAGCGGGAACGCCACCGTCCATGTCTTCGTGCTGGATCAAAACGACAACGCGCCCTTGGTCGTGGCTCCCATGCCACGCAATGGCTCCGTGGCTGTGGAGGTGGTGCCTCGCTCAGCAGAGCCCGGCCACTTGGTGGGGAAAGTCTCTGCAGTGGACGCCGATGCAGGGCAAAACTCGCGGCTTTCCTTCCGGATCGTCCAGGCCACCGATGCCAGCCTCTTCAGCGTGGCCCTCTATACAGGCGAGATACGCACCGTCCGCGCCTTCCTGGTCAAAGACCCCCCAAAGCATCGTCTTCTCGTCCAGGTGCGGGACAACGGACAGCCCCCGCTCTCGGCCTCCGTAGCCCTGTTGCTCTCGGTGGTGGACAGTGTGCCGGAGGTGCTATCGGACTTCCGCGAGCTTCCTCCGGGAGACGAGACCGCTTCTTCAAGGCTTACTCTCTACCTGATCGCCTCTCTGGGCTCAGTCTCCTTCACTTTCCTGGTGGCCATCGTGATCCTCACGGTGGTCAAGTGCCCCAAGGAGCGGCTGACTTTCCCCGACTATGCCTGCTCGCAGCTGTCTTGTGTTGGGGAGGGCGGCGGCTCCGCTGCTTTTTGTTGCTGCTGCGGCGGGCGCGGCTCCTGCGAACGCTCGGCCTCCTCCTCGGACCGCTTCAACAACTCCGGCAGCGTCAACGCCCCGGTCTCCTCGGGCGACTGCGGAGATGGCGGAGCCGGCGCAGGCCCTCCCGCCTATTGCTACAAAGTCTGCCTGAGCCCTGAATCGGCCAAGAGAGACTTCATGTTCTTGAAAGCCTGCAGTCCCACCGCTGCGAGGAATAATGAAACGGGACCTCAGAACTTGCTGCCAGGTCCCAGCCAGAAAACCCGAGGGACCAATAACTCTCGGCAGATCGCCCACCAGGTAGCTTCTTGGATGCTCCATGGGGTGGGGGGACCCTCTCGGGAAGTAGCCTGATAGAAAGGCACATTGTGCCCAGAACAGGGAACGCAATAAGGCAACTTTGGAAATGGGGAGACGTTTTCAATCCCATCCAACTTTTTGAAAGACAGCAGCCCGGCCCTTTCCCCGAAGGAGCCGTTGAACTTCACCAAACCTCCGGCCCATTACATAATGAATTGCCAAAACTTAGGCTCCTTTTAGATTGATGGGACATGTGCCAAGATGTGGGAAAGGCTTTTCGAGTGCCGCTTTGGGTCGACTTCAGGTGGCCCTGAGATTTTGGCAGACTCTCTCCAAAACTAGGATGCTCCTCTTCCCAGTCTGCTGCTCACTGGCTCTTGCCCGCTCCCTGGTCTTTTTCCTGGGCACAACCAGAGTTGGTTGTTCTCAAGACCAATTCCTGAGTCCCTTGGGGCTGGGGCAGTGGCAGGGCATTTCATTCCCTTCGACTGGGAGAAGGAATCCAAGTGGAGTCAGTTGGGCTAAAGCCTCAGGTTCTGCCACTTTGCTGGAAGTGAATTGTCTGGCTTGTAATTGCAGTGGAATCTTGCAAGGCAATCACAGAGTTGAGATGGATGGTGGAGATTTTGGCTTTGATGGTAACTGAACAATCTGATCGGAAGCAAATTCCCTCAGCAGGGTTCTGTAGGCAGGCCAAGGACCACTGCTGAGGGAAGAGTCCTGTTCAGCTCAGACTTTTCCAGAGTCCTGGGTCCTTCCATGAGCCCTTCAACATTACCAGCAGATGGGCACCTGCTCTTTCTGCTTAGGTGGGCCAATCTTGCTTAGTGTTTTCTTGGATATCCTATCTTGTCTTGGGTCCTCATCCACACTGCTGTTTGCTAAGAAAATGGAGAGGACACTTTGTGAAGGCAACCAATTCCTGATTACACAAAAAGTTGAATGAGATGAAAAAAGGGCCTATGTTGCTGGGAGCGAGGGGGAAAAATCAACACCATTTGCTAAGCCTGTTTTTTAATTAAACACTTTCTTTGGTAATAAAGCGTAATGGCTGAGGATGCAAAGCTGCATATCAATAAAAACACTTGCATGTGATTTTGCAGCTCTTTGAATAATGCCCTTACCATTCTCTAGACAGGGTTTCTTTGTCCATTTTCATTTGCCTTGTTGGATTACCATTGTCTAATTTGGTAATGTTTTGTCAGCTCAAAACTCCCTCTAGTGACTAGATGTCTTGAGCTGATTTCCACCCTTTTTGCCTCAGGCTGATGGAAGCAGCAGCAGCAGCAGCAGCAAGGCCACACAAGCTTCCTTCATCAAGGGAGTTGAGGCAGTGAAAGAGAAAGAAAGAGGGAGGGAGGCTGGGATTTTGAAAGAGAAAAAAAGAAACAGAAATTAAACTGTCTGAGTTTTACATGTAGGGCTCTGAGGCTTATTCTTCTTGAATTTAAGCCTCAAGAAGGAGGAAAATGTTGAGATTTTGGAGGAAAACAACCTCCAGTTTATTTCTCACATTTTCCTCTGTTCTTGTCTCTCTGGAAGAATGGTACACTTCCTTGTTAGAAAACCTCAGAATATAAACCATTTTGAGATACCAGGAGGAATTTGATGGCCTTAAATTTCCCTTTAGTTTACTTCTGGGATCTCGTGGGCCACAGGGAATAAAGTAGCTCTCTCAAAGTCCACAGGAAAAAAATGAGAAATCAAAATCAATGCAAGATGAATCTGAACAAGAACTAAAAAATAAAGCATTAGAAAAGAAATAAAAATGTGAGATGGATTATGTATTTGTCTTCTGCCATATTATGTAAAAGCTTAATTGATGGATCTTGGGATAGAAAGGCAGAAATGATAGTGGATAAGAATGGAGCTCCTTTCCTGAAACCATACATGGTCTATAACACTGTAAAAGCTTTTTGGAGTAAGCCAGGTACAAGACTGGAGTGAGAATTCCAGGTAACTGAAGAACAGATCAGGAATTATATAGCCATCTCTGAAGTTACAAAGACCGACATTATGAAAGGTTTGGGCAGAATCAAAGAGTTATGGCTGGCATGACCGAGTTGAAAACCTATTGAGGTTATCTAACTATGCTGATTCTTCAGATATTCTGATGAGACACTGAGATTCTTAATTTAATTTTACTTTTTACTGCACAATAAATGTGATTGGGTAATGGAGCAAACATTACCCACTAACTGCAGAGAAAAGTAATCAGACATTCAAAATCCAGTGCCTTCAGTGATAGTTCAGTGTTTTTTGTAACCAATATGCATATCTTTTAACTTTTTTTCTGTGATGGCAAATTAGAAACATCAAAGAATACTCAGCTATTTAAATAATTAATGCCTTAAGTCTTGGTCACAACTTGGAGAAAATACTGCCTCACTCAAAATGTATTTAAAACATACCTAAATCTTTTGCTGATATATCAAGTATTTTTTTCTTTTTGCCTTCGGAGTCAATAAGAGTTAATAAGTAGATTTTTTTAAAAAAAAAGATGCATCCTCCTAACAATCTTTTTAAATACAGTATATGCTAGAACTTTTCTCTCTCATGGGCACCCTTCTCAGTTCCATGGACCACATACAGTGACAACTCTTGGGCTAAAGCTGCACTTGGGCTGCATGCATACTCTGATAGACACAGAGATTGCATATGCACACTCAAATCAGACAGATTTTCCCCACAAACGGACTGCTGGGGAATGAATAAGTGAAATATGGTCTCTCACAGTTACTGGAAATAAATCCTATAAACAGGATATTTAACAAGATCACTCTGAGAGAAGGCAGTAAACTTGACCCATTCTTAGCATTCTGGCCAGGTTAGAGATAACAGTTCTGTTTTCCATTTTATATCTGGTGGCTGAGCAGCTGTATGGGAAAAAGGAGACTCCAGGGACACTAATGGCTGCATGAAATCCATGGGCCCTTGTTCTCCACATTTTGTTGTTGTTTATTTATATCTAGAATGTTAAGTACATTTAATTTTTTCATATTTTTTCCTTATTTTTGATAAGGCATTTTATACTGCTTTGAGAGAAGTAAGTTAGGAATTCCTCCTTCCTAAGCATTCCAAGAAAACTTTAAAAATCCGTATCTTAAAATTATTGCTGCTAATACAGCTTGACACTGAAACTCATGTAATAATTACGCAATTGATTTTCCCCCCAACTACCTTCAAGGCAGTCTTGACTCCTGGTCACTGACATGGACAAGTCTGTGCAGTATTCGTGGTCAAGTTTCTGCAGTTTTCTTAGCAATATTTTCAGAAGTGGTCTGTCCTTGCCTTTTTCCTAGGGCTGAGAGAGAGCTTGATAGCACTTTTTGGATACCTTTTACTAAAAGACATCCTCTTTCATGAAAGGACTCCTGGTTTGTTGCCACTATAGCGTAACACAGTTCTCCTCTTCTAATGACTAGCCCAAAGAGACTAAGTGGGCTTCTGCGCTTAAGGCAGGGCTGGTTCCTGGTCGCACATCTTATCCATCAGACCAACCCGGCTTTTCATATAATTAATTACCAGGGAAAATCACACTCGGAGGGTTGTGGGCCGTCATTCCGGGTCCAGCGCTCTTACCCCACCCCCAGCTGTGTCCTCCCTTTCTTCCTTCTTCACACAGCGCTGAGGGGTGTCACCGGGCACCGCAATTCCCACCCGCGCACAGGGCGAAGAAGCACCCCGCCTCTTCTCGCGCGTACTGTTTCCTTCGACCCGTCCTCCTCCGACCCTTTCCAGGCGTGCTCGCGGCTGCCGGCGGCCCCCGAGAACGGCCCTCGTTGCCAGAAGCCCGGGCCCCGGGCCGATCCCGGCGGCCCCACGCCCTCCGCGGAGGTGCCACCGCTCCGGGCTCCCCGGGAGCAGCTGTCGCCCGTGCGAGGGAAAGCGGCCCCTCTCAGGCGACGGCAGCAGACCGTCGCGAACGGCGCCTCCCGCGCGCCCAGCTCCCTGCCGAGTAGGGCGTGACGCCTCGGGCAGAGGGCCCTCCCCGGACAGCCGAGCTCCCGGCCGGCTACCCGGCCGGCCCGCTAGCCGCGGCCGACTGAGACGGAGGTGCAAAGCCAGGGCAGCGGTTTGGGCTTCGAAGCGCAGCCCATGTCTCCGCGAAATACGCGGGTGCCTCTTCGGAAAGAGTGCCCCCTGTCGCCGGTCGGGTGTTTTTCGTCCGCGGACGGAAACGGGCTGAGCGGTTTTCTGAAGCCCGCCACGGAACGGTTTATTTAGGATACTCCTGCTTAGGGAGCGGGCCTCTGCCGAAACCGCCGCTCCGTTTCCTCTGCTTCAACGATATCGTCTGCCTGCTCCCAACAGCGCGCGACCACCTTTCCCTGGCCGGCTTTCCCACGCCTGCTCGGCCCGCGCAGTCCTCAAGCGTACTGCGCCTGACGCAGAGCGGGACGGGACCGATCCACCGCGCGCTCGGCAGGGAGGCCTCCGTCGGCCCGGCTTCCGCGCTTTTCAGCGAAAATAGCTCGCACCTTCCTTCGATAGGAGAGCCAGGGTGCGCACATTCATGGAGCTTAAAGTAACGATTATACCACTTTGGAAAGCTTTCCGGTTGTACCGTAGTACTTTCCGTGCCCTTCATTACTGAAAGAAATGCAGCAGGATAGAAAGGGGGGACAAGGCACAATGCGGGGAGGTGCTCTTCCGTGCTAGCAAAGCCCCCTCACCGGCCCCCCGATCCACCCGCCTCTTGTGATTCTTTGAACGCCTAACTCGATCGTTGCAGCAAAAGCTTTTGTGAACTGTAGTTGACTTTACTGAATGCTTGACAGAAATCAGAATATTGACTCATAAACTACGTTGTATTTGTTGGCTAAATCTTAACACCCAGAGTATGGAAAATGAATACAATTACAGTACCTTGACTCTTAGTACAGGAAGATAATATTTTTCTGTACCTGAGAACACCTGAGACCTAATTCCTGAGACCAAATGCATCTGAAAAATGCAACCCAGTTTAAAATAACAGAAACAATAGTAACGGAGATGATGTTGATATATATATCAAAACCATCCTTCCCTGCTTCAAAAGCCAATTTAATTAATGTGGTGATTACTAAGTTAAAATAAGGGGAAGGCTGATCAAAAGATTTGTTATCCACTATTCCTGGTCCAATCAAGGAGAAAATGTGTACAATGCTTGCTAAAAGAGGAACAAGTAGTAACAATGGGAGGACTTTTATAATCCTTACATTTGTGGGGGAAACAGTGCCAAGAATGGCCCTTCCAGGAAATTTCTGACATCTTTTCTTTTCAGCTTTTTTCTTCCAATAGTAGAATAAGTTATAAGGAGAACATGTGGCTTACATCTGTGAGTTTTCCCACTTTTTTAATGAATGCTTTTACTGTTTGATTACAGTTTGTTTTTGTGCTTTAGTATCATTCTTATTACAAGCTGAAATACATAGAAAGTATATTGTAATATATTTAATGAAAAAGGAATAAAAATAAGAGGCTGATATACCTGTATGGTGTATGGTGTTTAAGGCACCAGGCTAGAAACCAGGAGGCCAGGAATACTAGTCCTGCCTCAGGCATGAAGCTATCTGGGTGACCTGGGGCCAGACATTCTTTCACAGATTAGGAAGGAGGCAATGGCAAATCACTTCTGAAAAGCCTTGCCAAGAAAACTGTAGGGGTTAGTCTAGGCAGTCTCTAGGAGTCAATACTCACTAAAAGGCACGCGCGCACGCGCACTTGCACACACACAAATATTTTACATAAAAAGCTTAGGAAAAACCTGAAAATAAAAAAGGACATTTATAGGAACTGGAAAGAGGTTTATACCAATATGGAAAAGAAGGCATAGTTAGCCTGGATTTGTAGAAAAGTAGGACAACAGAAGCTCAGAATGAAAGGTTCGGAAAGGATGTTAGGAATAAAAGGATTTCTTCAGATTCCTAGGAAAATAAAAAGGATTTTGTGCAAGTAACAGAAAGCTAAATTATAATAGCAAAGGTAGAATAAACTGAATATGACATTGTTTAAAGTGCAGGACAGAAAATTAATAGTTATTAAGCATACATTATATATCTGATTGTTCCTTGGTTCTTATAGAAACCTTGTGCCTGACTATCTAAAATCTAGATAACCTTTTAGTCTCCATTAGCTGGTTTCAGAGAGGATGAGAGGAAGTCTCTGCAGGAACTTGTGTTAAGTTAATCTTTCTAAAAGTGTAGCTTGTAATATGGGTTTTCCTCAAGGACTAAGTTCCAAGCAGAGGAGACAGGCCATCTGACTGTGATAATGAGGAACAAAGCCTCCAGAATTCTGATTTGACAGAAGACTCCTTTATGCTACTGTTGTAACTGAGGAAATAAATGTTAGAATTGAGGGAAAGTTACTGAGTAGGAAGGACAACTGGAAGAAGCTAGAAGGAAAATTAGAGAACCTTTCCTGAAATACTTCAGTAACTGCTGTCAGCTTATTCAAAATTTCAAGGAAATTAATTACTCAGCTCTAATATTTTTTTCAATCTTCTCTCCAAGTATGTTTTTTTTCAAAATCTGTACTTCCTAATATCTGATTCCACATGGCTCCTACCATTTAAAATAAGTAGTTCCGTTTCAAAAGCAGCATACTAGGACACACTGCCAGCAGTTCCTTCTCCATGAGGAATTCTTTGTAATTTTTGGAGAAGTATGAGTTAAGGTACTTCAACTCATTAACTTTAGTTATATATGTGGATGTGGGTATATGTATATGCATATATTATATAATTCTAATTCTACTTCATGATTTTGTATTATGTGTAGAAAGAAAAGAGTTTGAGCTTTCCACACCAATTTTTGTCCCCATCTAAATCCACGCCTTGTCCAGGATGAAATAAAGCAAAAATTAAGCAAAAATTCTTATTGTATTTTTTTCTATATATAAACATTTTTTATTTGTTTTGCTGATTTCATATTCAGATGTTCTCCTCAAACTCTAGGTGGAATACACAGTAGTTCCTTCAGTTTAATTCACAAGAGTGTAGATGGGGTAGATAGTCCTGCAGGCTAACTATTATGTTGTATTGATAAAAACAGTGAGCGATGAAAGAAAAAAAATGAGCCATGTAACACCTGTCTTTGAATGGAAGTTTTCAGGAATTAAGCCACATTGTTATGAGTTTGGCCAGGCTGGCTAGATTTTATAAGAGTTGGGAATTCAATACAATTTGAAGTAGTGTCCTTGAAGCTTTCCAGGATAGGTAACAGAGAAGTCCCTCCAGAATCTTTGGAACTGGTAATGACCACTTTGGAAAAGGATTTGAAGTTTCTTGCCAGGGAGGGGTGATTTGAAGCAAATCATCACCTGTAACTATCCTATTTCACTCAAGTAGTTCCACATTGGCTGAAGCATCTTATGGGACAGTCTGAAAGACCCTTCTTGTCTCTTAATATTTGATATCTTGCTATTAGTTATAGCACAAGCAACTAATTTCAGAGCTCAGAAAAGGTTAGCAGAACAAAAGCATGTAGTCAAGCTATCCTGAATATGTGTATTTAATTCACCATCTTTTTTTTTTCTTTGTAGGTGAAACAGGCCAATGCAGACTGGCTGCCATCAAAACAATCAATACTGAAGAGGTAGTACGTGCGAGGGTGTTATTTTTCCATATTAATTTAAGGAGAATTGCTACTATGTATTTTATGAGTGATTGAGAAATCACTCATAAAATATTCAGAAACAAAAAAGAATTGAGAAAGTCCACTGGGTGGGGCACAAAACATCTTCTTATTAATTATATCAAATAATAAAAGTCCAGTTGCCTTTTTTGAGAAAGTTTTTTGCAATTTTGCTATATTTTATGAGTGCTTATCTATAGCAGGATATATCTCTTTTTTATTTGTTATTTTGTAGTTCACAGAGCCTAGAGGATGTAGGAAAAGTTTGGAAAGGAGTTCAGAAAGACCATGATAGATTGTGCACTTTGGTCACTCCAATGTCTGGTGAGTTTTTGATGATAGAATCTTAAAATTTAATGACTTGTAATTCATAAGACAATGATAAACCTCCTTCAAATGTTCACCTATTTTCTTACTATGGCATGTTTAAGGGTCACATTGTTATTCTATATGTAGAACTGAACTCCAGTATATAGATTTGTAGGGCTGGGATAGGATTCATAACAGAAATATGAATTCTATAGAAGGGTTGCTTTGCAGTATTGGACTAGGAAGAGGAAATCTCACATTCAAATCTGAGTCAGACCATGAAGCTCATTAAGCTAACTACTATTTTTCAGCCAAACCTGCTTACCATGGTTATAAGAATAAGAATAAAACTGATGGTGAGAAGCAAGCAAGCAAACAAACAAATGTATAGCTGATATGAAATAAAATTGCCTTCCAGTTAAGCTCAGTTTCAGGTGACTATATAATTGTATAGTTTCCTTGACAACAGTACAAAAGTGTTTTGCCATGATTTCTTCTGGGTTTTTTTTCAAACTCTCAATCTGGCAGTGTCCCATCCAAATGTTCAAGGTCACATAAGGACTGCCAACTATTTCTACATATATCCTTATCCTGGTTCATTACTCAGTCAGCCAGATGTGTAGACTGAATTTGGCATTTTTGTCCACCCATCGAGTCCTTCCCAAGGACCTGGGATAGGCAGATGCTGTTCTCTGATGTTGTTAAAAACATCACCACAGGATGCAAACTGTTTCGAGTAATGCTGCCTTTTGCAATTGGCTGATGATGAATTTGTCAAGTGGTGCTCAGTATTTTGAGACTGCACCTTTGATATCACCTTTGTTTCTTTTGCCACATTTGTTCCTGTTCTATTTGCAGATCATTGTATTTTGTGATTTTCTCCAGTTCTTTCCCTTCTCTTCTGCTGTCTCCAGGTACTGCCACATCCACTATCCAGACTTTTTTGTCTTTGTTATTGACAACTGTTAAGTCTAGAGTTAATTATGTGCAGGTGCCTGTTTGTTTGAATTCTGAAGTTCCAGAGAAATTTAGCTTCTTCATTTTTTATTACTCTCTCTACTTTATGATCCCACCAATTATTGCTTGCAGGCAAATATTACTTCTTTCAGATCTTCCAGTACACCATTGTTGCTACTTTATTATTATGCTGTTGTTTGTAGTCAGTATGTGTGATCTTCTTGCAGCAGCTAACTAGGTGGTCCTCTGTTTCTTCAGCTTCTTTGCAGAAGTGGCATTTGCCTTCTCAGTTCTAACCTTATGTGCATTTGTTCTTAATGCTTGGTCTTGTGCAGTAGAATTAGCCCTTCTGTCTCTTTCTTCAATTTTCCTGCTCTTAGCCATTGCCAGGTCTTGTTGTTATCTGCTTTGCCTTCTATTTTTTAACGTACTGGCTATGTAATACTTTGCCTTGTTATATCGCTTTTCTATTATTCATTTCAGCTTTCTTTTATGCCAGTTTCATCTCTCCAGTACTCAGTAAGCCTTCCTGGTATGCTAGCTTTAATGCATCTTCTTCACTGTCCTTCAGGTATTCTTCCAATGCCTTTTTATTTCTTCAACTGTCTGGTGTACCTGCATCATTCCATGTCCACCTATTTTCCTTGGTAGGTAGAGTTTGTCAACAACACTATGTGAATGAAAGGCATGATTCATTGTCACTATTTTTCTGGTCTTTCTATTCAGGGCCTTTAGTTCTGCTTGAGTCCAGTCCACTATTCCAGCTGTGTATCTAATGACTGGCATTAAAGGTATAAGTTTCCCCTGCCAGTCATGGCCAACTCAAGGGAGCAATGTTCATTTCAGTTTCCTAACCAAAAAGCCAGTGTTTGTCTGAAGATGCTTCTGTGGATGGCACAGAACATTGAGGTGCACAGACACTGTTACCTTCCCACCACGATGGTACCTATTTATCTACTTGAATTTTTACATGCTTTTGAACTGCTTGGTTGGCAAGAACTAGGCAGACAACCGGAGCTCACCCCATTACATGACGGCTCTTAGGTCCTGATCTTGAGCTGCTGACCTTCTGGCTAACAAGCTCAGCATCATAACTGCTTGGTGTTAATTAGATGGTATTTCCTCCACTGAGTTTGGACTTTAAGATTTTCACTCTTGTGATGAACTTCCTGATGACCATGACCACTCCTGACCTTCTTTTTGACTTCAGTGTGCTTGATGTTGCCAGCCTGAAAGCTGCCCAGGTATTTCTAGATACTATTCAGACTCTTGATGTAATTCCATAGAGCATCTTGATTCCTTCTCATGGAATGATGGTGAGGGTGGCACATTTGTCCAGTCCGAACTCCATTGCAATGTCTTGGCTGTATATACAGGCAGTGTTGAGGAGTGATTCTACTTCAGACCATGTTTTCCATACAACTTTAGATCATCCATGTAAAGGAGATGGGATAGCTTTGCAGATGTTTTTGATGTTTGATAGCTATGGCCTGACTTGTTCAGCATGGTTAACAGATGAATCAGTGCAATGAGAAATAGCAATGGTGATAGTGAGTCTCCTTGAAAGATTTCTCTCTTGATATTAACCTCTCCAAGTCTATCACCATTGTCCAGCAACCATGCCTTCCATTGTGCCATTGATCTTTGCACAAAGCTTCTGATGTTTCTACTGATCCCTGTTATTTCTAGGCACTTGATTATCCAATCGTTCTTATCCTTATCCACATCCATATATATTTCATTAATTTCAGTACTGGGCTTCAACTTCAGGGGAAGCGGAGGCAAATCTGGGGCAAATTGAGGAAATTTGGGAAAAACTTTTACCTACCCCAAATACAGCAATTTATCTAAGCTTCTTTCCTAGTTCAAAACCTCTGAAAACCTTTTTTCCGTTTATCATATTTCTTTCACTTTTTTGTTACTATTACTATTTACTGTAAAATACTGTGTATTTTGCTACCTTCTCCCTCTTTTTTGGTGGTTAATTAAAAAGCAATAAAATAAATTTTAAAAAAAGAAACAAAAGAAAAAAATATTCTGGTATTTGTTTATATGCCCAGTGGCTTTTATAATCAAGACACAAACAAATTACTGATTGAGGTACTTATTATGGCCAAGATTTGTAGTCCAATCTTGGAGGCACTGCCCTGGCTATGACCTCACCCAAAGATCATCCAAGTGTGTTTTTGGGTGAGGAAGGAATATTAACTTTCCTCCTGATGCAAACAATTACCTTGTTTTTGGTGGAGATTCTACAAGTAATAGGGTGCAGATGGTTTTGTAATTTTAAAATTCAGGAATCTTTTAGATATATTCTGTGCTAGAATTATGGTAAAGGGTTTTTTTGCTGCTTGTCAGTAGTTCAGCACCAATCTTTTCCTATGTTAAGATATAGAGGAAAGAAACACAAACCCATGACAGAAGTAAATAAATAAATGGAAATCATCCTGCCAGAAAAATTGAAGCTTCCATTTTCCTGAATCACTTTCTGATATATTAAATTTGTTGGGATGAACCAGTCTACTAAATTGACTTTTGGTGAGCTATTGTTGGATTTTTGGGTCTTGCCTATGGAGTGGATTGGAAGGTCTACTCTCTGGATTTACCCATATATGTATAGGGAAATATAAATTTATGCACATACAGGGAGTCCTTGCTTAGTAACCGCAACTGTGACTGTCAAATCAGTAACTAAGTGCCATAGTTGCTAAGTGGAAAATCACATGATTGCAGTGGGTTTATGATCTTACAATATTTCCCATTCAGTTGTTAAGTGAAGTGCTGCAGTTGGTAAGGAAGCATCATATGACCACAACTTACAATTTTACTTCCACATCCTCTATTAACTCTGCTTGTTGCAAGCCGCTTGCGAAGCATGTGAATGGCAATCTAGTGACCCTGGGACACTGTGATGGTTATAAATCCATGGATTGGCCACAAAGCCTTTTTTATGCTGTTGTAACTTCAAATAGTTGTTAAATAAGGCAGATGGTAAGGAATACTCCTTTTGCCACTTACAAATGTATTTTTCTATCTTAGATACCTTATATGCCACCTCAAATATAATTTTTAAAAATAAAACAATTAACAAGCACCCAGCATATTCTGCAAAATGGGAAGTGCTTGATGTGCTGTGTTTCATACAAGAGTTTCCCTCTATCATTAAAAAAAATTGTTTTTCACAGAGCATAAGAAGGCATCTGGGCCCCCTAAAAGCATCCGGACTCCTCCATATGCACCCCTGTATTTACAACAGATTTCTTCTCTGGATTATCAACACAATGTGTATATTCCTGGAAGCCCAACAATACCTGTCAATAAGGATGGACCTGTCTTTCTGGAGCGGGAGGTTAAGAACAGCTTCTCCACTTTTGGAAAGAGGAAGAAAATGACCAACTATTCTGATAAACATGACAGCATGGTCATTAACAATAACTTGAAATAAAGTTTTTTGTAGGCCAACAGGTAGCTTGAGTCTCTGACTTTAACTCTCTGTGATTGTACATAACACATGGAGGCAAGAATTCTTATCTACAAGCTACTTCCCCTAAAAAAATGGCAAACAGTGGGTGACTGTAATGTCAAAAACATCAGAAGGACTGCAATTTATAATGAAGTTATGGGTATGTCTCCATGGTCACAGGTGAATGCTACGTCTTGGAACTGGAGAAGGAAACAAAATTAAAAAGAATGGACTTAACACCTTCCCATTTTATTTCATAGATCTTGTGGCTGCTTTGTGTGAAAGATGCAACAGAACTGGCAAATTGAAAAAGAACATAAATGAATCATTTATTTTATATTATGGAATATAATAAGTGACTGGGGTAGAAGTTGGACAGTTGTCTGTAAGTTGATGAGGGCCTGATATCTTTTAACTTTTAGCACCCATCCCCCATTTTGTAGATGATGGAGTTGTATTTCTTTTTAGACTGGGTGAATGTTTCAACACCATCTTTCATTTTGTTCTATTGTTAGCATATTTCAATGGCAACAGTATGGAAAACTATGGAAAGATAAAACTAGTTTTTGCCTCTTATAGAATTTGTGAGGGTACAAGTAATGCTTAGCAGAAATGCATTTATTTATTTCATATTATATATTTCACTCATTGATAAAAATGTTTTCACGTTATTACATATATTTGGATTTAAAACAAAGCATCATTTCAATGAATATTATGCTTAGAAATCAGCCTTTCTGTAAAAGTGGGCTTTATTAAGAATTGAACTTTTGAACAAGGTTTGTGATGTCACACATATGTGCAACAGGGGTGGTAGCTTACAGTGTGACTTTTGTCATTCTGAAGAAGCAGAATTTTGAATTCACAACACACATCTAATAACAGTGTTTTTTTTCAAAAGGTGAAAAGTTGGCAAGAAGCTAATACTGCAGCCTCTAAAGAGATATTGTGGAAAAAACTCCAAAGAGGATAAATATTTTTGATATCCATCCAGAATCTGCTGAGCAAGTTAGGCTATCTTCTGAATAACAATTTTATGAGACTATTTTAATACATTCTATTAAATGGATATTATATTTTGGACCAAACTATAGGCCAAATTGCTATTACTATTCTTCTCCATTCAACTATTTTTGAAGGGTTTTGAATACAAAACCACAATTTTTAGAAATTGTTTTGATTAAAGAGAGGGAAGGGGTGACAGGCTCACTGCTGGAGAATACCAATATTTGTAGTATCTTAAAGGGCTTGGACTGACTTATGAAGTTTTGCTTTCAGCTCTTTACCACATACAATATCAACTACTACTACAGAAGCTGAAATACTTCCTTCTTCTCTCTCATTGGTAAGCTGCATATTGCTTCCTGCTCCATCTTAGTTGTGATTTGAGTATCTGTAGTTTGGGGCTTTTGCCTCTTTTTCTACTCCCTTTCTGTTTAAGCTGCCTTCATGGAAGTAGGGATTATTAAGCACCATGATACCAGGCTGAGCCTTTTATCATTATGGAACAAACTCAAAACAGGTTCATTTTAAATCCACTTAATCTTTTATCCTTGGCATAAATAGCTCAAACTATCAAACATCAGCTAGACACAATGGAGGGCTGAAGGGAGAATAAATACATTCTACTCTAGTGTATTAGTATTGCGAATAAATTCTAGTCTAATGTTCTAGAGTTGGGAAAAATGAGTAGAAAAGTTTTGGGCCATGTTATATGCATTCACCATCATTGCAGCTACATCACAGTCTATCTGATGAAAGTCAAAGGAAAATGAAATGGGTATAGAAATGGTTCTATCAGATCACAGGATCAGTATTTGCACAAACTTATGCTCTGAACAAAATCAAAAAGAAACCTGTGAGGTCCCAACATGTTGTAAAACTTGTTGTACAATATAAAATGGGAGAATGGCTGATAAAATTTGAACTTAAGACAATAATAGGTCATTACTACTTGGCATTATCAATTTGCTCTTTTCATAGGCACACCAGATCTAAATATTGCAACTCTGCCCTAATTTTTCACAAGATTGGCTTCAGCAACAAGTTTTTTACAGAACAGATCCACTGGGCATATTTATTTAAAATTTATTTATGTGTGTGTTTATACGTGTATGCAAATTTTTTCCTTAAAAACCTATTTGCATGGAAACAGTGACAAGTCCGCCAGAATCACAGAAAGAAAAATTGATTGCATTTGAATTACAGTTGACTTGCTTTTGGAATAATACATGCAGTGCATGTTTGATTTATAGTAATAAATTGTTCTTTAATAATCTCAAATGGAAAATGTGTTTGTTGCTTTTTGGTCACATTATTAGATAACAGAAGCAGCAATTACTGAAAAATATTTACAGTAGTGAAGGTGCAGGTAGGGGAATGGCATGAAAATCTCTAAGGTGAAGTTCTAGCAGGCTTTCTGTAGCAGTATGTCAAAGTGTAGTTCCTTGTTGCAATTACATTCTTAAATGCAAGCAATATTAAACTACTTCATCTTGCAATTTTAGGGAGAAAGATATGTATTGTGCAAATGCTGTTCCATTTATTGGAGTATGATGGTTTGTGAATGTCTAGGTGGCTTATTTTTCACTATGATTGAAATTATCTCTACATATTTGGGGTACGAAAAATTAAAAATGAATTTATATCCATACTTGGAGAGCTTTGTAATCAAAGGAAGAATTTTGCTTTTGTTTGCATTTTCCCCACTTGCAGAAGTGCAAGACAAATTATTTTCATAAGAAACATGTTCTTAGTAAAGCAGACTGGGGCAGATTATATTGTGAAATAAAGTACCCTCACAAGATATATTTAAGTATTACATAACCAAACCCCAGAAGATCTGGACAAGTAGAGATATATTGCAGTTCTATTTTTTATGTAGAGGTATGTTTTTACATATAGGATAACAACAATTTGTTTTATATTGTGAAGCCTGGAAGCATTACACAGTCCTGAAATATATTTGTCTACAGTTTGCTTAAAAATTGAGTTGATTAATTCAAGATTTAAACTTGTTCACAGTTAGTGTAGATAGGGACGGAGGCTTGATCTTGGAAGCTGAATCTAGGGGAATTAACATGTCTGAAGTCTCTCACTCGTCCAGGGTAATTGCATTGCAACAAAAGTTTAAAAAAGCAGGCATCTGGATTGGATTTTTCAAGTAGAAGACGTTTCACCTTTTATCCAAGAGGC